>JARBEQ010266424.1:0-10151 GCA_030265355.1 Tritonia tetraquetra
AGGAAAACTTCTTAATAATGGAGAAGTTGAAATCACGGTTGTTAAAACCATTTTATTAAGCCATATCGTGCTCTTAACTGAATTCATTTCAACATTATATAAACACACATAGACAGATTCTCGATTCAATCATATCAAAAAAGGTTCCAAAAATACTTTCTTCAAAAAGTTCACACTCGTAGAAAGTTTGAAATATACGATTTATCTTTGATTTGATTAACCTTGTATCTAAAAAAGGCTGAAAAACATTTTATGAAGCAATTCTATTCTCTTGACTAAATTGGATTCATTCATTTAAACATTATCTAAGTATTTAAACATTATCTATATATATTATTCTTATCAACAAGATTATCGATTCTATCAAAACATTTTTTTAAAAGTTCCCTAAAATCATTATCTTTAAAAAGATCACACATGGCTACTATTTATTTTCCTTTCCCTTGATGCGAAATACCTGATCAAATGTCGATCGAAAGTTGGAACTGTTGTAATAGTAAATCAATACATTCATGCCTGAATTGAAGGCTTCTGCCAACAAAATGAACGAGACAAAAAGTTTTAGAAAGTTGTCCCTGGTCCCAGTAATGGATATCTTTCTATCGATAGCCATTAGTACAATTAATACTAGAGTTGGGAGAAAGCAGGCAATGAACAACGAGGAAATAGTGACCACCATTTTGACAACTCTTTTCTCCTTTGATGACGTTTCATTTGATGAGTTGCCGGAAGTCGCATTTTGTCGCCATTCTGCTTTTCGCTTTAGACTTACAACCAACACAGCCAGCTGTACATACTGAGATGAAAACGAAGGCGAATATTGTGACAAATATATTTAGTAATAACAAATAAACTGTCTCGACCTGTTGTCTGTGTTCATTAAAAACAATGCCGATTAGAGATTTATTGAGATGAGGGTAAAATTTCCAGTCCAAGTGTTGAACGGAATATATAGGAATCAAAAACAGTATCATTAAAAGAAAGGTAGAAATCACAAAAACTTTAACTCTTCGTCGGCTGATGAGCGTTTTAACCTTTAATGGAATGGTCACGCAAATACATCGTTCAAATGCGATGAAAGCAGTGATGATGGTTGTAGATTTTGTAAACACCACGTGAGGCCATCCCATTGCCAAGTATAAAGTTTCATCCGGTTCAAAGGGCAAATCTAATTCTTGGAACCAAGGATTTGAAACTAGGCTTACGCCAATAGTTGTGAGACAGGAACCTAAATCAGAGATTGCAAGGGCAAAAAGACTAATAATGATAGAATCCTTGAAACCCATTTTGAAAATGACGACCATGTTGATGAAATTGGTGATGCATCCAAACACAGCGATGACTTGACACGTGACAGCGAAGTTGACCACACGGAAAACGTATAAAAGGTCATCACTGATCCACTGGGTCCCGACTATGACAATAGGGTCACCGATTGATGTATTGGATGCCATATCTTCTCTTGACAACACACGGCGTTATACCAAATCAAATGGTAATGATGACCAATGCCTGAAAGAAAACACATGAAACTGAACGTACCTATATGAATACTTGTATTGTTTCGACCGCACATCTCCAATGTTTCGTATTCTTCTTTCCTTATATTTTGTTTTGTTATCCAAACCGCAGTATACCCCTAAGGAGTGTTGAGGCCAGCTCCATGTTCAGCATTGCTGAACACAGTGCTGGAAGAACTCCGGATCAGCCCACTGTGCCTCGAACCTTGAATTTAAATGGCACAATGAGCGTCACATTTTTAGGTATTGCCCAAGTTTTGGCCATAACAATATTTACTGTTGTCTTGGTGGTAAACCCCTCGGCTATAAGAAAACTTTTATATATATACATACATACATATGTTAAACAAAAGTGGCGATAGAATGCGTTCCTGTGTGACGCCTTTTTTAATCGGGAACAAATCTACTAATGGTACTCGGTTGGGTCAAACTGCTGATTTTTCTTCGAGACATCGTTTATTACAATTATTCTATCATCAAAATATTTGTTCTCCAAAAATGTCTCATGCTCTATGGTGTCGAATGCTTTGGGATGGTCAATACATATGTGTAGACTGCGCACGTTCATAGCGTTCTCACAGATTCCGGTACATAATATTATTTTACATTAAGATTGCAGTGTTTTGTATTCTTCCTTGTACACAAGCTTCCTACATTTCGTCTTATTTCTTCATTATCATCTTGAACAAAATTTACTTGAACAGTCCCTGATCTTTGGTAATCTATTTAATCTAATTTGAATTTTTAAAAACCCGCCCAAGTTTATGTGAGCCTGACGACTCGCGACGCACGTCTATGAAAGTTTTCTTCAGAATAATCAATATAAACGAAATGCAATTGTTCTATTTGCTATTGAACCATTGAAGAACATTATGAATTCGAGTGCGGGGTCCCGTCAAGGTTTTTGAGTACGGGGTCCCGTCAAAGTTTCGAATACGGGGTTCCGTCAAGATTTTCGAGAAGCAATAAATAGCCGAGAACGGATCCTATGCTAATCGGTGCTTTTTGCACCTGAAAATGCGCAAAATCAGCAAATTGCCACTTAATACTTGAGATACTCGATTGAAGAGTACGAGGATACTCGAATATCAATTATCACGGGTAATGCCTTATAGGCCAAATACCCTGTAGGCCGAATACCCTATAGGCCGAATACCATGTAGTCCTAATACCATGTAGGCATAATGCCCTATAGTACAAAGCAACCGGATGTCTAAGGTTAGATAAAGACGTTAAATAAAGACGTTAAATAAAGACGTAGAATGTTTTCATTACGACGGGAAGGATTGTTCAAAGCATTTTATGGTAAAGCAATTTACGTGTCTAGCTTTCTAAGGTGTTGCTATTATAAATTGTTTACGCTCCTTTCTATTTTTTAAACGCATTCTTATTTCTAAAAAAAACACTTCACAGATATGTAAGATGCTTGAACCTATCTACCCTTATTCATTGTTATTCATCTATTCATCAATATATTAATTTATCATATTATTCATTCAGTTCATTGTTTTTTTGTATTATCTTCACACAAGATCACTTGAGAAATATAGAAAAGCCTTTTGACGGAGAATAGCATTCAAAGCTCGGGGTAAGGAACTATACAACAAATATATATTCGTCCATTTTCTTTTTTAGGTTCGACTACCTACTATTCTGAATCTTTGATATAATTTTGACCGAGTCAGGGAGGTACCAGTCAGCGAGGTACCCAAAGCGCGCCCGGGAGTATTTTCCTCTCTGGCTCTGTAGACGAGCGAGGTACCTATCGTGGACTTGGAATAATTTTGGCCAAGTCAGGGAGGTACCAGTCAGATAGGTACCAATTTTACAGAGCCGAGGCTGGCGGGCGGCCGGTCCCCCGCTCTCGCCCCGATCTCCCCCGGCCGAGCGACTTCGACTGCTCTGGCCGGCGTGGCGACGAGCGAGTGAGAGGCTTCCGCTGAGGGGCTGCTGGCTTTCCTCTGGCGGCCTGTGACCGAAGGCGACGAGACTCGCGGCGGTGCTTGTCTGGGGCATGAAGAAAAATCTTCCAGTGCGGCGTGGCGACGAGCGAGAATAATTTTGGCCGAGTCAGGGAAGTACCGAGGGAGAATAATTTTGGCCGAGTCAGGGAAGTACCAGTCAGGGAGGTACCAGTCAACGAGGTGCCAGTCAGTGAAGTATCCAAAGCACGCCTGGGAGTATTTTTCTCTTGGGCTCTGTAAGCTAGAGAGGTACCAATTTTACAGAGCCGAAGAGGAAACAATTTTGTTTATTATTTTTTGCTCCCCGCGTCTTGAAACGTGTATAAAAGTGCAAAAAGAAAATTGATCCAAATCAGGGACCTCGGTACTCATAATTTTACAAGCCGAAGATGACAAAAAATGTTTTATGCTCCCCGCGTCTTGAAACGTGTAAAAAAACTGAAAAAAATGTTGGTCCACATTTTCGGGGACCAAACTAGGGACCTCCGTACTCGGGAGATACCAAAAAATTAAAGAAATCCAAAAAAAAATTTTCGTCAAAATTGTTTTGACTCTGAAAACGTTTTGGTGTAGGGAGGTACCCACGGTGTAGGGAGGTACCAGTCTTGGACGGCGGACGAGGAGGCGGGGACACCTGGGCGGCCCGTTCTCGGCCGGTCTCAGGGACAGAGGTAATGACTGACAGGGACGGCCGGGGGCACTCGTACCGTCTGAAAAATGTCATTACGCCAGCCACACATGGGGATATATTGCGGGTGGAATGAGTTAATTTATAAACATTTCATGACTAGCGATTTGAAATTGTGCGTTATTGTGCATTGCGTGCACATCTGATTCATATCATCGTCTTCATTATCATTATTAGTCGTAGTAGTAGTAGTAGCAGTAGCTAGTAGTAATAGTAGTAGTAGTAATAGTAGTAGTAGTGGTTTTTACATCCTGAGGGTAGGGGTGTTGCAAAGAATCCTCCCATCGTTAATGTCTGCGTGTTGTAAGAGGCGACTAAAGACTAGATAATGACTCTCGAAACTGCTTTGGAGGTTCGGCATAAGGTCAATAACCCTACCATGAGAAAACAAAATTGTTACAGAAACAGCTTTCTTTCTTTCTTATCCAATTCCCTTTTACCATTACAGTGTAGGACCAACACTATGAGGCTGGATTTCTCTGGCTCGAGATATTAGGCCAAGCAGGTGATCAACCCACTGTGAGCAGAAACAGCAACAGAATTATATCGACAATCTGCGTGTGATGGGCCTTCTGGGTTCCTATGGACGTGTATGAATGCTAGTGGTGAAAGCCGAAAGGAAGCAACAATCAGACTAAAAGAGATGCTGAACACAACCAAAATCAAGACCAAAATTGGTCAGTGGAATGTGAGAACAATGTATGGAACTGGAAAGCTTATACAGGTAACATCTGAGATGAAACGATGTGATTTACACATTCTAGGTATTAGTGAGAGTAGATGGACTGGATCTGAAAGGATGAAATCATCCACTGGAGAAACCGTTCTCTACTATGGAAGAGAGGATAACCAGCATTATGAAGGAGTTGCCATTGTACTGAAGAAGGGACTGTACAAATATATGTTGGAATGGAAACCCATAAACAGCAGACTGATGAAGTTGAGATTGAAAGGAAAACATATCAACACAACTGTGATACAATGCTACACACCAACCAATGACAGCGACAGCGAAGACAACAATCTTTTTAATGAACAACTTCAGACTGAAATGGAGTCTACACGACGGCACGACCTCGTCATTGTTATGGGTGATTTGAACGCAAAAGTAGGAAATGCCAAAACCAATTACGAAAGAGTGATGGGAAACTATAGAGCTGGAACCATGAATGACAATGGAGAAAGACTAGCTGATTTTTGTCAATGAATACTCTAATCGTTGGAGGTACCTTCTACACACATCGTGAAATCCACAAACTCACCAGGAATTCTCCTAATAGAAACCAGATAGATCACCTGATGATTAATGGAACTTGGAAACGATCACTTTTAGATGTTAAAGTGAAAAGAGGAGCTGAGGTTGGAAGTGACCACCACCTTACTGTTGCTCTCGTCAATTTGAAGCAGGAATGGATAAATAACAAGACATACACAGAAACGCTTTAATGTTCAGAAACTGAGCGACTCCAGTATCAATACTGCCGACACGGTACATCGCTTTTACTTGGATAACAACACCCCTGAACTAAGCAGAATCAGCAAACCATGGAAACATGCATCTGAAGCTTACATCGAGAGTAGTGAAACATGTTTTGGATACAAAAAGAAGGAACTGACGAAAGACTAGATCCAACAAAGAATCTGGAATGCTATTGAGGATCGACGAGAAATACACAGAAAACTCCTGCAGACAAAGTCAGCGAGGCTACAAGAGAGTCAAGAACAGAATTACAGAGAAGCCAACAGGAAAGTGAAACGACTTGTGAGAGAGGACAAGAGAGAAGCTATAGAAAAGCTGGCATCAGAAGCAGAGCAGGCAGTAACAAGGAGAACAAGGCAAGCTTCACAAGATCAGGAAGACTGCATGTGGTAAGTACCACGGACGACCAAGTGTTCCAATCAAGGACAAGAATGATATACTGTTGATTACGAAAGAGAACAAGATATACGCTGGATTGAACACTCTCAAAACCTACTGAACCAACCGCCACCTGAGGACAGTGCGGACAAACAGGAGGCTTCAGAAGACGTAAACATCAATACTGATCCACGGAGAAAAGAAGAGATAATAGCAGCAGTACAAGGCCTCAAGAATGACAAATCTCCCAGATGCTGAACTATTCAAAGCAGACCCATAACTTGCAGCCACAATTTTCCACCCACCATTCACAGATATCTGGGAAGAAGAGGAAGTTCCTGAAGACTGGAATGTAGGAGTAATTGTTAAAATACCTGGCGTGGTATTACTTTACTGTCGGTCCCCAGTAAGATCCCCAGATACTAGCCAAGATAATCATTAAAAGGATAGCAAACGCTGTGGATACGTCTTTAAGGAATGAGCAGGCTGGTTTTCGCAAGGGAAGGGGTTGCATCGACCAAATCGTCACACTTACGCAACATAATAGTACAATGAATGGCAAAGGCAACTATACGTGAATTTTGTCAATTATGAAAAAGCCGTCGACAGCATACACAGAGAGAGTCTATGACTGATTCTGCGGCACTATGGAATCCCTAACAACTCATCAAGAGCTTCTACAAAAACTTCAAATGTATTATTGGAAACATCAACACTCCTTTTGAGGTAAAGACTGGAGTTAGACAGGGTTGTGTGATGTCAGTGGATTTATCCAATATTGTCGTCGACTGAGTAATTCGTCAAACCACGAAAGATACACCAAGGGGCATGAGATGGACACTCTTCTCCAACCTAGAGGATTTGTATTTTGCTGACGATCTTGCATTATCATCCCACACCCACCAGCACATGCCCGACAAAACACATAGACTGCATACTTTTGGACGACAGGTGGGGATACAAATAAACAAAAATAAAACCGAAACCATGATCCTCAATGTAGACTCCCCAGCGCGTATTCACCTGAACAACTCAGAACTTCCAACTACTGATAAATTCAAATACCTTGGAAATATCACCAGACAGAAAGGAGGACATCCAGAGTAGGCTGGGTCTGTTTTCAGGGACATAAACAATGTATGAAGATCGACACAGTACACTGTTCACACCAAGCTGAAGCTATATCAGAGTTGTGTCCTATCTACACTTCTATATGGATCAGAGTGTTAGCGTATGGCCGATTACGATATGAACAAGTGTCATCCTTCCACACAACGTGTCTACGAAAAATCCTGCGAATATTCTAGCCAGGGAAGATAAGTAACCAGGACCTTCTACATCGTTCTCGACAAGAAGATGTGATAGCAATAATGACCAGGAGACGCTGGAGATGGCTGGGACACGTTTTGTATACAATTTGATATGACGAAACATTGCTTGATTAATGATATCATAATGATCGAATGGGGGTGGAGCAAACAATTTTTTCAAACTATCCGACAACTCGGTATATTCTTTGTATTCACATTGTCAACTAAATGTTGTAATCATTCGATGCAAATGAAGACAGCATAATGTATCGTTTTAGTCTGTCCAAATCATAAAACCAGTTGCTAGTTTTCAAAATGTAGGCACATTATCTTCACCGTTTTGTTCCTTTTGATAAATGCCATCGACAAACCTCTTTGTATTCTGGTTGTTTGGTGAGTAAGGGTGCAATTTGAACCACCAATGTCGATGCAGTGTCAGTGTCATAATGTCCCTGTATGGATTCATCAATGTATAATTACCAATGGCATAAGGAAGTAGGTTCACGGAATAGAATACTGTTATTATTTTGTCAATCATGTCAAAAAGTTTTCATTGTATAATTAGTAACACCATATAATGATAAGTCAATTTTTCTTTCCTAGCTGTGGCTTACTGTCATGTTACTATGACCTTTTTCCTCATTTCTTTGATACTTTTGTTTGTTTGTTTGATCGAAACCCGTTGATACCACAGAGCAAAGACAGGCCAATAAACAAATTACTTTTAGCCCTTGTGGTTACCCCCTCAGCTATTGGTAAAAACTGGGAGGTTCTACCACTCTGGGTATTTTCTTTAATATCAATTATCATTAACAGTGTCGGGTCCACACTAACTTCAATCTTATTTGTTTTGGGTCAATATATATTGGGGAAAAACACTTTTGAATAGTATAGAATTTGAACATTCTGTCTGTCGCATAAGCATCGAGGCGTCTATTTATTCGTTCTTTCTTATCCAGTTCCCTGTTACCATTACAGTGTAGGGCCCGCTCTATGAGGAGGGTTTACTCTGGATCAAGATATTAGGCCAAGCAGGTGATCAGCACACTGTGATCTCCAGTTATCTACTAGTGTATAAGTTAAATACAAATATTCAACATATTCTAGAATGCTGTAGAGTACCTCAAATATTGAAGCAATGCAGTTTTCGGATGAGCTTCATTATTCAAGCAAACACGGACTTTGCGACCACTGCACGTGTATTAGTTTGTCATGGATGTGAAATACGTATTTCAAACAAATAGGTGATCTTCCCACTGGTTCTATAATCCTTTGCCAGTACTATGAGCTATACTCTGAACAATACAAAGTATCGAATAGAACGAAGGAATTACTGTTCCCTTGAAGGCCTTTTTTCATGAGGCATGGGGAATAATAAGTTGTATAAACACTAAAAACAAATAATTCATTGTTTGTCCCCTTTGACGTTATTGAATTATTGTTGGAAAACGAAATTCATCAGAACAATTAATTTCAAAACTACAACATAGTCCGTGTTTTATTATTAAGTATGTTTATCTATTTTTATTTATCTTTCTATTGAGCATCTATTCATTAAATTATCTGCGGGAATCATTAAGGTAGTTTATTTACCTACCCATGTCTTTTTTCTTTCTTATCCAATTCCCTTTTACCATTACAGTGTAGGGCCAGCACCATAAGGCTTGATTTCTTTGGATCAAGATATTAAGCCAAGCAGGTGATCAACCCACTGTGACCTTAGTGGTAGGAATTGATTTTGTCATTAATGATCTACTCTGTTCCAGAGCTTTCTTTTCCATTGACAAGGGGTCCATAGGTACCGAAAGGTACCGGGTTCGAATCCCAGCGGTGACAGCTGTTGTTTTTCTTCACAAAACTCGGTATAAACCTATTTGCCACTCCCCTGATCCTATGAAGGTAGATGGGATCAAGAACCCAGTCCTATCGGAGACGGACGATTAATTCGCAGGTCCGGTGTGCAAGCTGTGCACGTCAAAGAACACTTGGCAGTTGGAAATCGAGAAGAGTAAGCCGAAAGGCCGCTATTCAGATAAAATGAATTCCTATCACAAAAAGGTCACAGTGGGCTGATCACCTGCTTGACCTAATACTTTGAACCAGAGTAAATCTACCTCATAGAGCGGGCCCTTACGCCTAATGTGGCAGGATCTGCTCAGTTTCCTTATAGCTGAGGGGTTTACCACCAAGGCAACAGTAAATATTGTTATGGCCAAAACTTGGGCAACACCTAAAAATGTGACGCTCATTGTGTCATTACAGGTTCGGGGTACAGTGGGCTGATCACCTGCTTGCCTTATCTACCTGACCCAGAGCTCTTCCAGCTCTGTGTTCAGCAAATGCCGGACATGGAGCTGGCCACAACACTCCTTGGGGGTATTATGTGGTTTGGATAACAAAACAAAACAATTTCCGTAGGCGGAGCCTCCTGTTTATAGCCCATCTCGGATAGGACATGAGCCTAAACATCCCGACCATTATTGATTAATTCTTTGAATACCACTGTCCAAATAGGGTTAAACGACAATGGAGAGGTGGAGACAGCTGCATGTGTGATTGGTAGACATGGACCTCACGACCTTTCTATTACCATAATCAACGTTATTCGTTCCTTTCGGGTTCTTTATCATTTTACAATGGTGGACATATAATAATCAATCATAAATACATTGCACATTACATTAGACATATTACATAGCATTATAAATACAACAGATACAGCGTGTTGCCTCTCTCCCCCACCATTGATGGGTCGCCGCAGTGCAGCGCCCCGTGAGCTAGGGCGAAGTGGCTTGCTCAAGGACACGGCGA
>JARBEQ010266435.1:0-10151 GCA_030265355.1 Tritonia tetraquetra
TCTCTCTCTCTCTCTCTCTCTCTCTCTCTCTCTCTCTCTCTCTCTCTCTCTCTCTCTCTCCCGTCAGCATGACTGGATCGATCAGTCTCCACATACTAATAATAATATAATATAATATTTACGTTGCAGTTCTTACCATTCCTTTTGATCTTACTCTAAACGATATTTCCTTGACACTCCCAAAGGCCAATCTATTGATACAAACCCCATCTCAAGGTTGGAACATTTATTCAGGATTTTGAAAGGACAGTAGTGTCATCATCTACCATCTAATTAATTATTTTTTTTTAACCATAACAAAATCAACAAACATAATATTCATTTTTGTCTTCATATTTCCCATTTACTAAAAACTCAAATGACTGGATTTTGATTATTCATAAATAACAATACCCGTTACTTTTATCATCATTGGTGAATAAAACGAACAAACAACAAATAAACGAACATACCCTGACTTTGCAAGGCGTAATAATATAAATATACCAACAAGGGGAAACAGAAACTGTTTTAGAATAGAAAGCTGTTGGTTTTTGCTTTGGGTTTGTAACTCGACTCCACGTCAAAGTGCAAATCTTTTCCCCTTCAATATTATATAGATTAGTAGATCATAAAAAAAGTAGTAGTGCTGGTACAGTCGACCCGGGTATCGCAACTCGATTAATCGCAACTTTGTTCCAAGAAACAGAATTAATTAATTCTATATAAAAGTCACTGGTCAATCGCAACAATTTTTTGCCGCTCCCGTCGTGTTGCGATAAACCGGAGTCGACTGTACAATTAAATATATATAATTTAATATACATTACAATAACAATATGCATAGTTTATAACATCCATTACTTACACTACTAGCACCTACGAATAATGTAGCCATTCAACAAATAAAAGCATACCTATGATTAATCCGTACAGAATCGATCTTAAGTGTTAGGGGTGTGCGAAGGCTAGTGCTGGGTTTCATACGACCAAGGGCAGGATGTGCATATTTCGCCATTGTTCTAATATCGACACCCCCCTTTGTTCCTCTCACGCCAAAATAACAGTATCATGTTCTACGCTAAGATGGTGTACACAGACACACTTTTTAGAATAGCTAATAACAGAGTTACCGTGGTGTGTTGATCTGCATGAAGGAAGTGTTTTTTGAGGCAAGGATAATACTTTAGTGGGTGTCAAATCGACACCGACTGTGGAAAAGAGATAAACACATCCGTAGTTTAACACAACCGTCAGGCTTGACTTCATAAACGTCAGTGCTCGTTTCAGAAGAAGAAAAAACCCCCACACAATCAAAGATCAATTCATACGACTTCAGCTTAAGTGTAGTCTTCTGTATCTTGTTATTGGAATTGTCTATGGGGAACCCGACTACTTCATGGTCTGTTGTAAAATGCTTTAGCGTGTAACGGATTAATGGACTTATTACGACAAGTAATATATAAATTGCAAATGGCGTACATCGTCAAATTGGTAAAGACAAAATCAATAATGACAAATAACATAATAAAACATGGTTTGTTACGAGTTAAAAGCATTGTATTATCCATAACCAAGCGTATCACTGTCACTAAGGCTGCTTGTAAAAAAAAAACGATGGAAGTTAATAATCATTTATCGCTCTGCTCTGTTCGAAAGTAGTATTTACTTTTAAAGATATTAATGTTGATAATCAATAGCGATAATAACAATAACAATAAAAAGGGTAATGATCATGGGGTTGATAATAATAATAGTAATAATAATAATAATAATATTAATAATAATAATAATAACAATAATAATAATGTTGATAATAATGAGGATATAACTCAATAAGAAAAATTACAATAATGAAATAATTCAACCTGAAATGCAAACAGTGTTGACATAATACAATCATACATCAATGACTCATCATAGCTGACAGTTCTATTTCATTATGATGGCACCATCCGTATCACGAACATCTTTATCTCGTGTCGACAATGCTGCTGTCATTGACTACGACCATCATCATCCTCATTAACATCATCATCATTATTGTCATTGAGATCTAAGACCGATACAGCCACTAGCATGACTGTCATCACCCAATCTTCCTCTTCAATATCGCCATCACACTTACGATCATCTATATTGTCATCATCATCACCATCATCATCATCATCATCATCATCACTCCACCGCTTGACCTCACTCTCATGTCACTGGTTCCACTTGAGTAACACCGCGTATGTCGAATCACACCCGGAGTATATCACTATTATGTTATAGTTATTATAGACTGTCGTCCGAAAAGAATGGATATAATCTAGTCAAGCACAACCGTTGACATGTTAAAGCATAATAAGACTCTTTCGTTTGTCTTTTATTTTGCTCCTCCTCCTCCTCCTCCTCCTCCTCCTCCACGGTCTGCTGCTCGACCGTAGATTCGGAAAGTCCCCCGCGCGAGCGCAAGCCTGTCGCTCGACCGCAAGCCTGTCGCTCGACCGCTTCTTCTTCTTCGTCTTCTTCTTCTTCTTCTTCTTCCTCTTCTTTTTCTTCCATCACGCTAAAGTGGATCAGCAGTCCGATCACTAACCACCAGCAGAACCTTTGCATGGGTTGATAACTCTCAATCTCATTCACTGCCATCACACAGAGGTAAACAGAAAGATATAACTTGCACCTCGGAAATTCTCAGTCATTTTACACAGACATACACGCGTGCACACACTTAAACACACACACACACACACACACACACACACACACACACACATACAAACAATGTAAAATATAATCGTGTTATAATCTTCAATTGTCTCTGTTTCTCTGTTTTCACGTGTGCTACAGGTGTGTTCATCTGGTACGAAGAGGAAATAGATGTTTTTTCACGCACATGGTCAAGTACATCAGAGGGTTTAAGGTCGAATCTTCTCTGTAACAGGTAACATGATTTCTGTACGGGTCCAATCTTGGGTCTCGCTACTACAAGTGAAGCTGTTGTTTAATCTGTGGGAGAAATCAAAAAGGCGAAATTATCATTTCGGGAAAAAAAATACATTGTAATAATTTGTAAATAGTGAAACCTCGTCACACCGCCAACTCTGGGACCGAAGGAAAGTTGGAATTTTAAAGAGAAGGGCGCTATATCAGGTAGAAAGGCAAGCAGGTGATCAGTCCACTGTGCCTGAACCTTCAATGGCACAATGAGCGTCACATCTTTATTTACTTAGCTTTGGTAGTAAACCCCTCAGCTATAAGAAAACTGAGCAGATTTTGCCACATAAGATAGACAAAAAAACCACAATAAAACAAAACAATCTTTGATCAACCCGCAACATCTCCTCCCAACTCGAGCAAGGTCGATCACCATACGGTCGATTACTGTGAGGATTGGCTAATCAATGTCGTCGCCTAACGAATAATGAATAAGTGTAGTATTCGGCCAGATATCCGCGCATTAATCATGTATCAATTCCTCCTCCAGCCGGCGGGAGACCCATACATAGGGAGGGACGACATGGTATGAGTGAAAGTAGGAACATGAGGAAGTGCAGGGGAAAAACAGTATAGAGAAGCAAAGTGATATTATCGACTGTGTGGGTCGAACCAGGATTACCAAGAAGAGGGAAGAAGTAAAAACTGAAAGTCTGGAACTGAAAATAGATAAAAATCAATTAAGATGTTTTGGACACATAAACAAAATGAACAATAGCATAATTCCTTTTTAAAAAAATACTAGAATGTAAACAGCAAGAAAAACTACCAAGAGGTAGACCAAAGAAAACGTGTCAGGATGCAATTTCAGAAATATTTGTTTTTTTTAAAGAGGATCTAGGTTTGTAGAGGATGTCACTGAATAGGGATCAATAGCGAAAGTTTGTGTATCACGCATAAGCCTTACACCGAAAGGTATAGAAAGAAAGAAAGTGGATCGAACCCACGATAGCAGAGAGCAATTCCGCCTCACCAGAGGAAGTGACCCAAACGCCCCCACCAACGTTACTGAGCTATCCCCACAGACTTCTATCAGAAGTGGGTTTCAAACTCGGGGTCTTTTGTGACATGAGCCAACCTAAGGGGTCAGTCAGTGCATAAGATAGCGGTCGTTGGTTCGAGTCCCGCTTCAAGCACTTCGTCAACCCCACGACGTGGAACAGTGATATTGATAGGGGAGAAGGAGGTGTGGGCAACCCATTGGGCAAGATGGACATCGTAGTAAAATATATGTGCATCGAACTACATCAAAATGATTTCCATCATCATTATAATAACCATGAGAAATGACACGGAAAGAGGTCAGTGAGCAGTCTTATCTCAGTCGAATGTTTCTCTCCACCATTGCATTGATTTTCACTCGCTCAGCCTGCCCAACTCTTTAATCTTAATAATTTGTGTCCTTTCTGACAAAAAAAAGTCATATGTCTTGAAACAACTTTTTAAAAAATAATAGTGTTATAAGACTAATACAGCTGCAAAGAGGAGTACCGACTCGGCGTAAAAATACACAGGTGTCCTTAACGACACTCGCTCGTTACCCCTTCAACTAGGGGGCGCTTTCTTATGATTCGGACACATTTTTTACTAATGATAAAAAAAGAGCTGCTATTTATTTTCAGTATATTATGTTAATTGGTGTGAGTTCTTACCGTAGGCATACATTCTTTGGCAGAACTCAAGCACCTTTTAGTGGGGACAACCCTTATTTTTCCCTAACTCATTATAATATTAAAGTAAAATACGCTCAATTGTTTATCTTATGTATTTATCATCTTTGCCAATACTACAACTAAGAGGGGGACTGTAATATGGGATTGGCCACCCGTTCTATCAACTAACAGGAAAATTACAAATTATGATAATACCATGTCAGCTTCATGCTTCCAAAACCGAATCTAGCACTTGCCCCATGCAAAGAACATGCTTTATGCAAATGAGTGGGGTCAAGAGGTCACGTGGCCACCACTATGAATACTGGAGTGAGATAAACCCAGTACTGAATGAATATTATGCATACCTATCATTATGAGGCTTTCCATCCGGACGGCATATCGTATTACCTTGCCACAACGCCAGTGACACACTGCTGTATGTTATCTATACAAACGACTGGCTGTCGGGGGCCTCGTGGCGTAGTGGTTAACGCTTTCGCTTCGTGAGCAAAAGGTACTTTGTTCGAATCCCGGCGGCGAATTTGGAATTTTTTAATTTGAATTTTCTCGAGTGCTATGGCTCTGACCCTGATGATTCCAACGGAACCAAGTCCTATCGAAGTCCCGCTTTTGATATAACCTGAAATGTGTTGCCAAGGGCGTAAAACTAAAAACTTTAAACTTTTTACGAAGTCGCGCGACATGCAGTGAACCAATACTTCAATACGTACGACTATTGAGGCGTGCTCTATTATGTGCAGTGGTTAACTGATACATTCTTACGACAGGCAATCGTCTGTATACACGACTAGTGGCTCACTGGGGAAAGACTGCATACCATTGATACTACTAACTCTAGTCAACAAATGTAGTACGACCAACTCGGTAAGAACTCGGGGACATCTTTCAATTAAAATAATTTCTGACAGGTCAATAGGGCTGTTTCGCGACTTATACTTATAACTTATAGACACCCAAATAAACTATAGAGTCGGTTTATTGTTGTTGATCCTGTGGTTCTATTATTAAGACGAATAATATGATGTTTGTTGTGGTGGCGACGGTCATGTTGGTTGTGTGTCGGTGATGATGACGATGATAGTGATGATGCTGATAATGATAAGTTGACGTTGATGACTGTCATGATGGTGGTGGTGATGATGATTATAAATAACTATACTTTGGAGAAGATTATGATGGTGACAGTGATGATGCTACTGCTGCTGCTGCTGCTGCTGCTGCTGCTGCTGATGATGATGATGATGATGATGATGATGATGAATGATAATGATGGGGATGATGAATGATGATAGTAGTGATTGTTGTTGTATGATGGTGGTAATGATGATGATAATGGTAGTGATGATGACGACGACGACGACGATGAGGAGGAGGAGGAGAATGACACGCTTCTTATACCTCTAACGATCTCGGCATCGTTTTGTCATCATCCCGCAGCGCATGCAATTGACCAGGTGGATCTCACCAAATTGGGCCATGTATCGACTCTACCTAATTATTGGCCCCACACATCGCTCACCTTTCACCAGAGACGCCAACACACTCTCACACATACTATCACTTACAAGGAAGACGGAATGCAACGTCTTAACCACAGTCCCAAAAGCATTGTACCGTGACCCACATTGACATCGTATAATGGAGAGAATGTCGCAGGACACGTTCCAACACACCATCATCAACACATTACATCTTCGCCTATTCATACGACATCCTCGTATGTGCCACGCCCATATATGCTATGGCCACGCCCCAGTGTTTCAGTTTCAGTACTCGGTGCAGGAGAGAATAAGGCCTGCCATGCCAACTTTAACCAGAGTAAAAACAGGACCCACAGACAACATGACAAAGCTACAGCTAAAACAGGACAAGACTGAAGGAAATACAAGACAGCACTACAAGAAAACATGTCAAGACCACAGCACAAGATTACAGAAAAAGATATTTAAAAAGAAGATAAAACTTGATAGAATTAAAAAACAGTGAAAACATGCCATTTGACAAGTTTTAAATTGATTTAATAAAAACAGTTTTGACAGGTCTATGAGTGCTAAGCCCTTTGGACAAAAAAAAAGTTTGACTGGTATACAAATGCCGTTCCCAGTGGTGTTATCACATTGACGGAAACCAAGAAACAAACAGTGGCATTAGACCAGGACAGGAATAGTTTAGTTAAGAATCTCTATGATGGCCAGGAGGAGGACCTGCGACGCACAGCTGCTTTCACGCGAGAAATCGGCGTGTCCATCTGTGTTCGAGAAGAAGAAGAATAGTTTAGTTTGCATAGTAATTGGAGTAATTTGAGTCCTAACCAAGTGGGCCCAGCCAGAGCACAGGGACAGGGTTGTCGTCAACTTGTCGACACAGTGGGCGCAAAGGCGATAGCTAGTTTGAAGGTAAAAGTGGGCTGGCTATTAAAATGAGGTGCTCCCACGCCTGTATCGCTCCAGTGCAGCCCCGTTTTATCAACGGGCTCACTCGATTTGGACTCAATCCCTACCCCCTTTCCACTTCCTCAGACTCCCACCACTACCACCACCACCGACGTGAAGTTTAAAAAAAATCTAGACCAGTAGATGAGGTTTTTAAAAAAAATATATAATGTCAGTTTTATTTATGAGAGATTGTCTTAAGTGGACTGCGTTGTATAATTTATTGCCGTACTTCCTGAGAAGGGGTTAAGAATTATCAAAAAGGTCTGGAATCCACACACAGTAATACCAGAGACTGTATAACTAACGAGACATGTCACTCCGCCTCGCCGTTCATGACAACGGTGCTGCTTGCAGCGTATGAGTGGGGACAGAACTATTTCTAAATAGAGCCGGTAAATAAAGGCAGGCGTGATGCTTTTTAACTGAACATTTACCACTAAACGTTGGTTGTTTACCGGTGTAAGTTGGTAACCACGCAGTGACCTATATACGCGTTTACCCTACACTTACATGTCACGTTAACTCTACAGTCTCTGGTAATACTAACACCGCGTAATGATATCGGCATTAGACACAATGTAAACAAGAAGTTAACTTTAATGAGTTTTGGTTTACATCATTATTTATTCATGACGACAACCATTAGCCATCTATAGTTGAGCAGCATTGTTCCACATGGAACGCTTCCATCTTGAGTTTGAATTTCTTTCAAAGGTTGTTCAACAGAACTTGAAACGACTCCACATGAATCGCTAAGGCAGAGACATGAAAACTCTGAAAGGCCCAGAGAAGAAAAAAAAATCCGCACAGGGCGGGACTCGAACCCAGACCTCCGCATTCAAAGGCAAGTGAGTCAACCACTGCGCTAGCGACGCACCCACTTTGTAAAATCATGTTGTGAATAAGGTTATCAATAACCCATAGATCCGGCTTTTCGAATGTCTAAACAAGTTCAGTGCGCACTCTACTCATGCGTTATAAGCATTGTGTCGTCATGCGCAATATTCAAGAACCTCTAAAAAAAACAACCAAAAAACAGAATTATGTCAAAACTTTTGATCATTACATGCAGGAAATACAAATGAAATCAAAGGGGAGTATGCACCAGTAAGGATAATAAATGTTATCAAATTATAAAGATGGAAAATGTTCTTCTTTCTTTCTTTATCAATAACCTTTTTTTGTACCTTTCGGTGTAAGGTGACAGTAAAGACAGTAAAGAAAGACAACCATAGAAGGAGAAATGCCAGTGGTATGTCGACCGCAAGGTGGGTGGATTAGCTTGGCGGGCTCTGTCTCTGGCTAGACGATGTTGCCGTTTGCTGGTGTGGGTTCGATCATGAGGTCAACATACCATTTTTTTTCTTCTTCTATGGCTCTTTCCCTGACCTTGCCATTCTAAGTAGGGTTGATCACCTACTTGGCTTAATATCTTGATCCGCTGTAATGGTAAAAGGGAACTAGATAAGAAAGAAAGAAAGTTATTCTACGAAGGTGTGTCTTATTGTTTATGGTAAGTAGGGCTAATATCACACTTCGATCCGTACCAATGAACATCGAACACATTCAAATCGATTATATGCACACCTGAACGACAGCAGGTGCAGGTGGGCCCTGAAACGTTTGCTTTCATAGATCCATCTATTATCTAGAGCAATCTAAGGCGGCGGGAGGGGAGGAAAGAGGAGGTAGGAGGCAGGGAACACCCGACCCTCTCACCCTGTGTTACATCATCAGGAATTTACACACGTCGGGACCCATCGTGTATATCTATCTGTCAATAGATAACCCACATTTAGGGGCGTGGATCCTACTAGACTATGTTGCACAATGAAATAGGGGGCTGCTGGACGTTTTAAAAACAATGAATAAAAGAGGTAAGGAAATGTGTAAACTTCCAATAAATAGGACAAATCACAGGGACGTAGAACGTTTCGGGCAACAACGCCCTTCGTCAGCTAACAGACTATGTTGCTCGCCCATCGCTACGACGAAGGCCCTTCATCCTCGGTCATTGTTGAACTGGATGCGCAGATGGCTAATAAATCCAATTTGAGGTAAGGTGAGGCGCAGTAGGTATATGTAGATATATGTAGGTATATGTCCAGGCCGTGCCATGTGACGCGCGTAGTATTACGTCATTCAGTCAACATGACACCCCCAAAAACGCAATTGCACAAGGATACGAGGCCGGACGGTCGGGGCATGGTGGTCACCCATCCAAGCACTAGCCAAGACCATCGTTGCTTGACTTTGCTGACCGGCCCAACGAGCTATCCATTTCACTAATCTATCAGGCTATCTTAATCTAGATATCTCTCAGTTACTTCAACTTTCACTATCTGCTATCATTCCATCTGACTTTATCTGCCATTCTCTTTCTCTTTCACTCGTCAATTTAATAACACACACCCACTCACACACACCCACTCACACACACACTCGCACACACACACTCACACACACACACTCACAGACACACACCGGCACACACACACACCCACACACACACACAGTCACACACACACTCACACACACACACACTCACACTCACACACACACTCACACACACACACACACACCCACCCACACACACTCTCACACACACACTCACACACACACTCACACACACTCATAAACACACTCACACCACCCACACACACGCACCCATCCACACACACACACACACACACACACTCACACACACACACAAACACACTCACACACACACTCTCTCTCTCACACACACACACACACATACACACACACACACACTCACTAACCTAGATTGTTTCTGAGGACAACGCCCCAATTAAGATTATCCTATTGTCTTTCCAGTTGCCAGTAAAATCTCGACAGACTCTAACGGTCATTTTCCATGCAGCGCAAGTTTGCCATCGTTTTACGATCAGTGGACTTTGAAATTCGTGCACCTTTATGTCATTCGTAGAGGTATGGAATGATGAATGTGCGGTGACGGGTTTAAAACGGTGTCAATTACTCTCTCTCTCTCTCTCTCTCTCTCTCTCTCTCTCTCTCTCTCTCTCTCGCTCTCTCTCTCTCTCTCTCTCTCTCT
>JARBEQ010266446.1:0-10150 GCA_030265355.1 Tritonia tetraquetra
GTGAGGGGGAGAGAAGACAAAGGAAAGAGTGTGGACCGGTTTAGCACCCCCCGGCCCACAGAAAGGGTCCCGCCAACTGCCCGCACCCCTGAGAGGAGGAACCTACCAAATATAATAGGAGGGACATCCGACCAGCTTGACTGACACCCCCCAACCACTTGTACAAAGTACCCCTGAGAGGAGGAACCTACCAAACATAATAGGAGGGACATCCGACCAGCTTGACTGACACCCCCCAACCACTTGTACAAAGTACCCTTGACCCAGTCACATGCCCTTTGACGACATGACTATAGTGGTGAAAGATGAATAAAACGAATAGCCTTGAGGCTGCAAATTGTATCATTTGTATATATGATGATGTGAATAAAACAAAAACCCCCAAGGACATCGACCATTTGAAAGGTCAACAAGTGCTTGGAAATCCAGACCACAGGTACAACAGATGGTAACAATAGAGGAGACCCTACTTCTGCTAGGTAAGACGCACTGAAACTGAAACCCTTACTGATAGGTAAGAGACGCACTGAAACTGAAACCCTTACAGCTAGGTAAGACGCACTGAAACTGAAACCCTTACCAATTTTGATTGAAATTTTTGATTTATTCAAAAATGCTTGATCTATCAATGGCTGCCATCAAGAAAAATGTCAAATTCCATCTTGATATAGGAAAGACACACTTAATCAAATCTTTCCATTTCTCAAATGTTTTCTTACGGTTTCAAGCGTAAAATATGACAAATGTTGATGGAAATAGTAAATGAACGGAAGTGATGAAGTGACAAAGGATTTCACTAGAAAAATCGTGAAGACGGCTGTAATGGTCATACGAGTTATCTAAATCTTACACAAGTTTAATCAATAATCTAGTACTATTCACTGTATTTTTAACCGTTTGTGGTTATTTATAACTGATCAGAACCAAACCATAAAGGAAAAAAAATGAACACATCAAAATATGGGCAACTTATCCAAAATGGAGCCATTTTCAGCCTATATAAATTCTTACACGTAGCTTGGTTACACAAGCAGACAAGATATCAAACAAATGAATGTCTCCTTTGAACGGGTGCATCATTTTAGCAATATAAAACAATCATAATTTTCTTCACACCAATAAAGGATGTAAGGGTATGCAAAAAAAAGGCTTGACTATTCAATCATAACAGTTATTGATACAAAACAAAATCTCACTTGCAAGACCCAAATAGAGCTAACAGTTTTCTTTGGTGGAATTAGAAAAACAAAACAAGAAAAACAAATTTCCAATGGTAAATGGTAATCTATGTTGTATATAAAGCTGTCGTGGAATTCTGTCATTAGCATTGATATCTATTTACACATTTACAGTCCTCATTCAGTGTTGATATAATATATTTACCATTCCTAGTCACATATCAACCATATGTATGCGAGACATACACCACTCACAAAAAGTTTGTTTCCTTTCAGTCTTTAGACCGACCTTCAAGAGACTAGCAAGCTAACTTTTTGCCAATATCATTCAGAACACAAATTGTGTCCGCAATCATGTAACCTTCAAATTCTAGGAACATTTCAAAGTAAAGATATAGCAGCTTGCCATTGACCCTTAAACTACCGCAGGCTTTAGAATTCTACAACTTAAAATTACCCATGCAAGGGAAATAACTCATAATTTTCGAACACAATTTATTGACTAAAAACAATACAAGAATAGCCCTTGGTGATATTCTGGAATGAAAATCAGAATAAAGAAGAGAAATGAATTTTCTTTCAAATGATACCCAAACATATATAATTTTGTTGTAACCCAAAAAATATTAAAGTTGGAAAAAGGAAAGAATTGGTGTCCAATTTTCCACTCTTGCATTTCTGTTCATTTGGTAAATTCTCATGGAATCGACTTTCTCAACACCGGTTGGACAATATCCAGCATTGCATCACGCTTAATAACACTAAAATTTCCACCCTCTTTCTTATTTTTCCTGTGAAATATTCGACATTCTAGTGATGATATAAGTGTCAAAGTGAAAAATTCAGTGTAACCAAAGTAGACGCTGTAGGAATAAGCGGTAAACGGCAACGCGTTGTCTAGACTTACAACTACAGTAACAGCTTCTTCTACACTCTTTAACACATGAAAATAGACAAACTACGACACTGCCCCTTCACTCGATCATCTCAGGCAATGCGGTAGCTTACAGTCAAGAGCGATGTGTGGTGTTACGGTAGTTTAATGGTAAATCAAATTAAAATGCTAATCCATATAAGTAACAAAGTAACCAAATAATCATAACATATAAATTCATCACAAAATCGGTGTATCTTGAAATGTTTGATGAAATCGTGGACATATTCACTAAAGAGAGAAATAAAACCCCAAGCCTCAAAGGACAGTCATTATATGTACAATAAATCATAAATAGCCCGACGGCAAGAGCCCAAAATGAAAATGTGCCGCTTCAAAGCAAACAACCTTTGGGTGCTCAATTGATAAAAAAAATCAAAAACCTCATCCCTAAATGCAAGAAATTTACTTAAAATACCAATAATGAATTGACAGTTTCCAATGTTCCAAAAGTAAGGGGAATAGATTTTTTTTCCTACAGTTGTGTAAAAACATTTTTTAAAACCCAACGGGAAAACTATCATTTTGAGAAAGCCAACAGAAAACTACACAAAGGCTGATCTGGTGATACAAAGTGATATGACCCAAATTCCATATTCACATTTCCAATTTCAACAAATGCTTTCCCTGTTAAAAACGACAGACTGATTCACCCTGCAATAAAATATACCGTGTAGATACACAATTATGACAATCATAGCCTATTCCTTAACACACTTTCAAAGAGTGAGAAAGAAAACACAAATACAGCCATGAAAGTTAAAAGGTCTCTCTTGTAAGTCTCTCAAGGTAACCATCAGGCTAAAAATTAAAACAATACTTACGACTGAATTAAATTTTCTTCCAAATTCAAATTTACACGACGTACGTGTCCATGATTATGGTAAGAAACGTATGCAATGCCACTAATCTTTTAATATAGATTTCCCAATTCAAGCACATATTCATGTTACAGTAAGTAAGACAAATTGTAAAAATCTAAATCTATATGATTATCTTTCTCATCCTATCATTAATATAAACATAGGTGACCCTAACACAATGTTCAAACATTTTTACACAGATACAAAGGAATGTAGACTATAAAAATCATCATCTCATCATTAAATAACCCCATTTACTACAATCTTTGTTATAACAGCCTCATACAATTAAATCTATACACATTAAGCATAGGTTTTAACTCCACAAACGGATACTTATTCACAAATTATATCGTTATAATACAGCAACCAACACTATATATCGACCTCCAACTAACTCACATGTGCGTGTATTCAAATATATGTTTCAGTTGCTAACGCTTACCCTGGACAAAGCGAGGTCAGTGCGGTCCCTCACTGGCAATGTAACCATTCATCATTTGGTGTCGGGCAGGGTATCATTTATTCGACCGTTATCTCAATCAACTCTTGTGTTTTGTGTTTTAATTTTTGGAATTGAATGAAGTTTGTTGTTATTGCTTATATTTTTTGTTTTTATGTGTTTGAAAGTGAGATAAAAATGAGTTAAAAATGTCAAAACTGTGGGTGCTTTTCTTGCAACAGCTGAGTTTCGCCTGGACATCTACGCAAACAGTTAAAACACGGACAAAAAGGCTCAAACGATGCAGCAAATAGACGATATAAAACACTAGTCGGGTGAAACCCGATGTGAAATGATTGAAATATAATAGGAGTGACATGAAACGGCCGGCTGATTTGTCTTTGAAAAATGTAAACAAACATCGTCAAACTTGCGATATCTTTCTGTCAAATTGTACGCAAAATCAAGGCAACGGTCACGAATTGTTATCACTACAAAATTGAAGTTTCCCCATAAAAGCAGTTTGCTACAGCTTCAACTGTATCAAGATCCCCGAAAACAACCTATGTCGCGATAACCAGACAACAGAAATCGATGCCATCCTGACGTATGTCGCGATAACCAGAGTAAGTGTTAAAGCAATCTCTTTAAACTACTTAAACGGAAACTGTAAAAGGAACACACCCTTAACGTTTCACTCCAATATCAAAAGATGTTACAATAAATAGATGTATTGCTTTATTCAACATAGGGCAGGTTATGATATCACTCAAAACTAATCTACATTCCAATCTAAAACTGCATGTCCATTAATATCAACTATATAATCTGAAACGTTCTGCTAAATGGCACTCTTTCATACATTTATATAAAATTTATACTTTAATATCACTACATAAAACAAAACTTATATCTGTTATACCATATTTCTATTGTGGTTTTTTACATTATGAATGAATATGGAAAGTAAGGTAAGATAAGATAAGATATCCTTTATTAATCAGTGAGGAAAATATGGACTCATGTCTGTAGCAAATGACATTAGAACTGATGTACAAAGCACGTTTCATGGAAACGTCGCAAATTTGTAAATATCTTGAATTCAGAAAATCCAATTGTCAAACACAATCAGTTTCCTCAATCAAACCATCCCTGATTCCTAGTCATTCTAGAGACCAGGAAACGAATGAGACATACACGTATGTCTGCCAGGAGTGCAATAAATAAGGGAATCAGAACAATCATGTTATAATAAATTAACAACGGAAATATTGATTCTAATGTCTGAATGAGCTTGACAAATTTGTGCAATACAAGACTCAACAACAGTTTCTATTCTCCCACTCCCAGTCAAAAAATATCAGATCTACTCACTCAGCTACTAAGTCCTTTACCCACTGCACCTATCATGTCGCAGACAGACAGCACACCATATTATACACATGTCATACATTATTCAATTTACATCAAAGGTATTATTATATCTACATATGGAGATCCAGAAATTCCTTGAACAACAACAAAAAGAATCCCACCAATCCAAAAGTATTGAAAAATTTGCGCCACTTCCTGCAGCCGTAAAGCTGTCACTTCCCACAGGCCAATCCTTTCTGGTGCTACCCACAGCCACCAATGCCATAAATATTCAAATTTTGTGATTAAAATATGTCTTCATAAGGATCAAAGCATTAGCACCATTCTTACTTTCCCATGTCAGTGTTGAAGAAAGCAATTCACTCATCCCATGACCATAAAAAAGATACCACCATGACCATAAAAAAGATACCACTGGTTGTTGTAAGTCATCACTTTTCCAATATTATACTGGACGGCATTTTTAAAGTTTCTTTGCCAAAGAGTAAATCTTAAAAAGAGCTTAAAAACAATTTTGAAATAAAAACAAAACACTTTTTGAATTGAGGATGATTTAAGCATTGAGTGAAAAGGAAAGGCATTTTAACATTGATCACTTGTAGCACTTTTTGACGTGGTAACACAACTATATCTATTGTCATAAGTGTTTTTCTATCTCCGACAACAAACATTTCAATTTCATAAAACAAAAATATAATATAACAAACATAGTTACTCTTCTTAGAATTATTTTTAATTGTTATTATTTATTTTATTTTCATTTTGAAAACAAGAACAGTTGGCTGCCACTTGTGTTAGGAGAAAGAAGAAGTTTGGTTCCCCCCTACTAGCTCCTGGAAACACGATTGAAAACAGCGCTTAAGCTCTGAGTATGAGACAACCAACATATTATTTTCATCCCTGGACACCAGACAGGTCTTCTCCTGGACTCCAGCATCAAACTGGGGAAATAGGAAAATGAATGAAATGATCAATGGACATTCAAACCCTCTTCAGGGGGGCTTTTTTCGAATCCCGGCGACAACGTTGGAATTTTTTCCTTTGAGCTTTCTCGAGTTCTTATGGCTCTGACGCTGTGGATTCCTTATGGAATCAAGTCCTGTCAGAGATGGACTATAAATCGGAAATCTCACCTTTGATATAACTTAAAATGTTCTGCCAAGGGCGTAGAACTAACGACTTTAAACTTTTGTATAACCCAGTTTATTTAAACACATCAAAATTCAAATCATGTAAGTTGTCTTGATGGGAATACTCTGTCCACACAGTATATACTCCAAACCATTAAAAAAAAACACCAACAAAAAAACACCTGATACATCATATTGAATATTGAATACCACAAACAAACTGTGGGACGATTTTCAAGAAAATTGTGGACGTTTAAAGTTGAACTAAAATGGGCAATTTCATCAAAAAGTACACAAAGTTTTTTTTTAAAAACATGTCGAGCAAAAAGAAACAAAAAACAAGACCATTATGATTGTTACCCCAAATCTGGCTTACAAGCAATTTTGACGCTTTTACGCTGCACGTTTGATGCTCTTCCTTCTTACATTACTCAAGTCTAAAAAGAACTGACCTAAAATGGCGGTTCAATCGGAATTTTTTAAAAATCAGGTTTATTCTACCGACAGCTTCCTTAAAATATAATCATTTTAACAGACAAAATTCTATAGAAGCGTTAAAATGAAGTTGAGGAAGTATGGGTTTCAAATCCTGCCGAAGTATAATTCTCTTTGGGGACCTTTCAGAGTTTTCAAGAGTTTGCCTTAAATTCACATGACATCTTTTGAATCTCCTTTCAAAACGGCATCAGACTAACTAGTTGGGGGCCCCGTGGCATAGCGGTCAACGCTTTTGCTTCGTGAGCAGAAGGTACTGGGTTCGGTTGGCGATGTTGGGATTTTTTTCCTTTGAACTTTTTCAAGTTTTCTGGCTCTGACCCTGATGATTCCAATGGAATCAAGTCTTGTCGGAGATGGACTATAATTCAGAGGTCCCGCATTTGATATGACCTAAAATGTGTTGCCACCGGTGTAAAACCAACAACTTAAAATTGTTAAGACTAAAAAGTTTAAATATTCAAGAAAGCAAGTATTTTTTTTACCTTATTTAGGCACTGTATGATGTGAGCCATATCAATCCATGCCACCCCAGCCTCATCCACTTGATGAAATAAATAATCTCGGAATAATTTCAACATGAAACGATCCCCTGTTTCAGCCCAGGATGGCTCCGAGTTGTACCTGGATGAAAAAAAAAAGGGTAAGGTCTATTATTTGGGAGGCAGGTCACCCACAATGATAATTGAAATGTCCTATGATAACTTAATTCTTTGATCGTGCTGTAAAACTCATTTTTACTAATTGTTTACTCACGTCATTTGTGTGATGCCATTAAAATAGGGCTTATTTCAGGTCCAGAGCCCAATACTTTCAATCTCATATCGTTGATATTTAAGTTTAAATCCACAAAGTTTGAACATTTTTCTTCTTCTGTTGCATGAATTATATGAATCTTAAAAACACAACACCCCAATACACCCTGTTAGTTATTTCCCTTGGAATTCCCTTCCTGGCCCTATAAAATCATGTCCAACTATTGACTCTTTTAAAAAAAATGCCTGGAAACCTTTCTATTTGATAAATATATGTTGTGATTAGTGGTAAATTATAGCATAAGAACACTTGTCTAGTATGTTAGCATTAATTACAATGTGCTTTACAGGTGGCCAGTGTAGCGTTTCAGTTGCTTTTTGGTGCTGTGTTGTAAACTTGCTTTTATATGAGTGTAAAAATGTATTGCTAACTTTAATTAGATGTTGCTTGATTGTATGTTACGGTATTTTTTAGAAACTGTAAAGCGCTTTGGGGTTTCGACGGAAGGCGCTATACAAATATTCTTTATTATTATTGTCTTAGGGGGGGAAACATTTATTCAGATTTCAGTATATGGGGCCATCGGCCCCAATTACAAAATACATTATGCGTAAAGTGCACCATTGAAGAATGGACTCTACCGGTTATTTATTTAAAATATTTCCATACTCACTCTGGACGCTCGTTGATGGATCCAAGCTTGACCATTATTCTAAACAATCTGCCATTTTCAATCTCCTGGAAAAAGTGAAGATGCAAAAAGTGGTGGTTAAAGCCATGACCAACCAGAAATCATCATTTCAAAATTTACCTTTTTAAATTTCAAACTATTAGGAATCAGTTGATTACAATACACAGAATATATTTTACAGAATTTTTTTACAATGTGTTCTTGACATTTTCAGCATAGGCTTTTTTTTACTATACTTTTTATGTCTTCCAACACACAACTTTTCTGGACATCAATTTTCTTTTTGATTTACAATCAAAAGTTTCAAAGTCGTTACTTGTTTTGTATTGTTATCCAAACCCCTAAGGAGTGTTGTGGCCAGCTCCATGTTCAGCATTGCTAAACACACTGCTGGAAGAACTCTGGATCAGGTAGATAAGGCAAGCATGTGATCAGCCTACTGTGCAGTTGTTCCTTGTACATCTTTTTAAACACAGAGGGGTTATCAACATGGCAGCGCCAAGAACTTCCACTGAATCTCCAGGACAAAGCCCTGAAAAATTCTGAAAGCGCAACAAGTTTACAATCAAAACTTCACTAAAGAGGCGCCGGTGATCGAACGGTTAGCACGCTGAACCTCAAGCTATATCAGTGTCTGGACGGGTGACCACTCGGGTGCTGTGCCCTTAGGTAAGGCACTCAACTCTGCTTACTTCACTCGACTCAGGTGTAAATGAGTACCCGGCCAATGGCAGCGACCGATCTTGTCAGAATGCTAGTGCTGAAACGCCTAACAGGTAGCTTGCACTGTATACTCCTCATGGAGCTGAGCAGGATACAGGAGTGTTAAGGCCTGCCAGGGTAAACAATTCATTGTAAAGCGCATAGAGCATGATGAACTTCATGGATATGCGCAATATAAGTGCTATGCTTCACTTTCATTTTTTAAAAATTTCATTCATGTGCCCAAATATTTGAACTTCCTTCCATTTTGTGAGAGTTGTGTTCATTTAATATCTCAGTTTTGCCATCTGTTCCCAATGATCTTACTTCTTTTGCCAGAAACAACTTCTCAACATTTTAAAATCTCAGGATTCACTTCCACATGGTTGGACAAAACATAGAATTATAAATATTCACTTCACTTTGAGCTGATGCACACAGTTGTTGAGGCCTAAAAATTTTATCTAAAAAGAATTAAAAAACAAAAGTGAAGCTAAAATGACCTTTGCCAATTCATGTTCAACAACATCACTGCGTAGTTGTGCGTTGTCAAGCTGGGTGAAGAAACGGGCACCAATCATGGGCATGACATCATTAATGCTGCGAACTCGGTTGGGATTTTGCAGTAAGTAGCTGAAAAGGATTTAGCCACCAATGAATAAACATAAACTCATACTGTCGAAAGTACATATATATATCAAGGAACACGCACAGTTACAAGAGAAACATTTCACTCAATACCATTAAACCTTTTCAATGGCTGATGGACTTGAAAATGAGAATAGACACGTATCATATGAATGATGTACCAGTATGCATAATAATATAAAGTACAATCTAGCACGGATAAAACGAAATTTCAGGGACAGTACAATTTATTTAGCTATATCACTATATCGTCAAGTCAATGATAATATAACAAAAAATCCAGACCCAAAATTCCTTTAGCTGTAACACTAGTTTTGTTACATGCGTGTTCGCTGTATCCGTGCTCAAGTGTATGTTCTTACTCTTCTTTCTTTCTTATTCAGTTCCCTTTTACCATTAAAGTGCAGGGCCAGCACTATGAGGCTAGATTTCTGCGGATCAAGATATTAAGCCAAGCAGGTGATCAACCCACTGTGGTGTTCTTACTCAATGAGATTTTTTAGGTCTGGGGAGTAATTCCGCTGCACCAGTTCCACGGCTGACTGGAAATCTCTCTGGGCACTCATGAGGTTGTTGCAAGCAAGGGCCATGATGATTCTGCCCATGGCAGTGAGATCTTCTTGCTGAAATCATATTATAATAGGAATAATCACATTCAAAAGAAATAAGAGAGGGGAAATGTTAACAAAGAAGGAAAACCGAGGTGTACAGTTGTTAATTTTACACCCATGGCAACTCATTATTCTAGTTCATATCAAAGACAAGACCTTCGATTTTTAGTCCATCTCAGATGGGACTTGATTCCATAAGCAATCCACGGTGCCAGAACCATAAAAACTGTGAGAAAGTCCAAATGGGGGGTCCCAGTGGCGCAGAGGTACGGTTCTCGCCTCTGAAGCGAAAGGTACCAGGTTCGATTCCCAGCAGCGACAGGTAT
>JARBEQ010266457.1:0-10150 GCA_030265355.1 Tritonia tetraquetra
TTTATTGTTGGAGCTTGTAACAACATGCACAAAGTCAATTTATAGAACACAGACTGGTTTTATGATAAGTACACCAATTTTTTACTAGATAGGAGCGGGTGCACTTTCCTAGCTTGATCAAATCCACCTCATTACAGTGTTGAATATGAAAGTTGCTTGGTTATAGTTCTAACATGGCGACTAAAAGCACCCCAGAACTTTTAGTTTTCCCTTTGATCTCCCCAAGCATCTGCACATCTTCCCCGACTACCGGCACTAAGCATTGATAACTGGCAATTGACCTGTCACAGCTAATCAATGACCCCCAAGGGTAGAGAAATAAGGGGAGGTAACTAGAGTCAGCATAAATATCAATTTTTAGAGGAATTTATTACTCGTTCTGTGCCCACAACTTAGAGTCGGCGGTCATTTTTTCCTTTACTAATGGAATGTTCTACTTGTCTACAAATATTGGTTTTGCTATGTCTGAGTAATACTTATCAAAATCATATTTTTGTAGAGAAGATCATTGAACATTCTTTTGATTAAGATTCTGAAAATTTCCAGTCATCATTTATATGGAGCAATGTAATAATGCTAACAATCAGAAGTGAGAAAATTTGGACCAAGTATGACTGTATTGCAAATTAAAAAAAAAACACTTGTGTGCAATGTACTACTCATTTAACTCCTTTCTTTCTTATCCAGTTCCCTTTTACCATTACAGTGTAGGGCCAGTACCATAAAGCTGGATTTTTCTGGATCAAGGTATTAAACCAAGCAGGTGATCAACCCACTATGAACTACTCATTTAACATGAAAAATAAATTCATTAAAAGTTCTCAGAAAGTTGTACCCTTTCTTTCTTTATCATTCCCTGGTTTACCCTTGGTGTCAGGTCTGTGCTTTGATAAAGGTTGTTTCAGAATTGGAGGGGATTAGCCCACTGTATCCTAGGTAGGTTGTGGGGCTGTCACCTTACAGCCTCCTACAAGGCCCACATTTATGCCTCCTACCTATTGACCTATCCAGCATGGGTGTCCTTGCCAGGAGCAGGGCTTCAGCTGAAATAGCTCTCTGGGCCATTGCAGCTCGCAAGTAATCCCACCGTACCAAGGTTTGGGGGTGGGGAGCTCAGTCAGGAGGTAGACATTCAGCACAAAAGAACCAAGCACAAGTTAAAAAGAAGACTTGAATTTAAATACAGAAATGCGTAATGAAGACATCAAAACATACTGCAGTCCCGCATCTCTCATATTATCGAATGACTTCTACCGCAGTGATATGAGAATCCTGACGTTTACAGTCCCCTCGCCAAACTAGTCGCTCGGCAGACACCCCCCCCCCCCCGTCAATTTTTTCAGAGGCAGTATCTTTTTTTAATCTGTAATCGTATCTTTAAAATTGTTATGTCGTAAAGAGGATAAATTTCCTTTTTATTGATACCATTATTGTCAAAAGACGTAACTGTCAGTTTATCGGAAGTGGTCACATATAGTATCTTTAGTCGTAAGAACAACATTTTTGTATATAGATTTAAGAATTCTATTCCAACACACCAACACAAAATACTTACATTATTTGTAGCATCCACAATATCAGGAAACTCTTTTAACAGAAACTTTATGATACAAAGAACTCCTGGCTTGTCTATCATGCTACCAAGAACCGTTCTGAAAAGTTCACAATCAGTTCGTCCTCCGCCATGTTTGTTTTTGTTACATCCACTAATATAAATAGTACTGATGTTGTGCACAACGTCGTGGTGAATCACTTCACCGGGATGCAAAATACTTTTCTCACATGGCATAAATTTGCTGCACTGAACAGCATAGTGAAGAAAACTACGACCTGCCTTATCACAAGCCTTAACAAGTTTTGAAGAAATCAGTCCGCAAAACTTGGAAACGTTTCCAGCCTTGACTAAGGAAAATAATGTCTTGATTAAAGCCTGAAAGAAAATATAATTATAAAAAATTAATTAACTCCTTTAAAAATTATTCAAAAGTGGTTAACATACCGGGTACTGAATTTGATATGATAGTCTTCAAAAGTTATCAGCACTTTATGAACTCGGGGCATGACATAAAATTTGTTTCTCAATTGCGTTTAGTAAATGCAATTTTAGATTCTTATATCATAAACAAATGGCTTACACATCTATTAACTACGAACCAAACATAATGTATCTCTATCCAATTTCTAGAAAGCAGTATTTCAATAATTGCAAAGGAATTTTTTTAAATATTTGCAGCATATCAATACATACTTGTGTTTTGTGAGCATTCTTCAGCATATGTGATAATTCACTGCTCTCTTCATTGTCGTCATTTAAGGTCCCAGGTATAAGGTGATCATAAAGCTGTAAGACAAGGCTCTCAAGGCCAAGATAGTCACATGTTTTGACAAGATGTAACACATATCCTTCAAGTAGTTCTCTGAAGAAAGATAAACAAATTGTATCATATCAGTCATTGAAAAATAGAATCACAATCACAAGTAAGGCCTCCATGTAAAATACTTAAATATTGGAGCCACTCAACACTTTGCAAACAACCAATCAAGGACCATCCGGTGTTGACTATTATACGTTGTTTTGTAAACGTAGGTTTAAAAGGTTTTTCTCTAATCATGTAGTTGTGATATTACATCAATGAAGTATAAAACCTTTTTCTTCATAGACCACTAAAACACAAATTTAGAAAAGTTTAGTGTCTCCAAATACAACTAAATGTTTCACATTACTTCCCAAAATCGAAAAGCTTCCTCTCCCTTCTTCTCAGAAAAAAATTGTACTTGGTCTGAAAGTCTTTCTGAACTGACCAAGCAGAGCTGATAAGAGATACATCTGAAACTCCTGAATGACGCTGGGCTTTGTCATATGATTAGTTCATTTCAAAGCAGAAAAGATCTGAACAGATAAACTAATGACTTGTTTGTTGTAGCGGTAATGCTTTCGTTTGGTGAGCAGATGGTATTGGGTTCAAATCCTGGCAGCGCCATTGGGATTTTTTTCCATTGAACTTTCTCGAGCTTCTATAGTTCTGACCCTTATGGAATCAAATCCTATCAGAGGTCCTGCCCTTGATATCTATATCTATAAAGGAGTAAGCCCGATTTTTTTTTACTATTCAGCCGGACGTGGTTCTTGGCGTATTGAATATCACATCGGTGGTGTCGTTGATTTGATAGAAAATGCTTTGTTTCTTTTAATCTTATGAATCGCCATTCATAGTTTTCTCTTTTCTTCTTTTCTTATCCAGTTCCCTTTTACCATTACAGTGTAGGGCCAGCACTATTAGGCTGGGTTTCTGTGGATCAAGATATCAAGCCAAGCAGGTGATCAACCTACTGTGACCTTTGTGGTAGGAATTAATTTTGCCCGGACAGCGGCCTTTTGGCCTACTCTTATCCATTTTCAACTGCCAAGGGTTCATACGGACCTCTGAGTTTATCGTCCCGTCTCTGATAGGACTAGGTTCTTTGATCCCACCTACCTGAATAGGATCAGGGGAGTGGCATAAATGTTTTCACCGAGTTTCAAGGAGAAAAATACCCGACAGTGGCGCTGCCAGGAATCGAACCCGGTACCTTTTGCGTCAGAGGCGAAAACCGTACCTCTGCGTCACTGGAACCCCCTTCCTAGTTTTCACTTTCCATAATTTTGTATGCTTCCAATAGACAAACTATTAGCAAAGAAAGTATATTAGTTCCTGTGGCGTGTTGAATAGTGTTCAAACATTGTAATACAATAGAGGATATGGAGCATAATGAAAACATTTTGTTGTCAACCTGGCAACGCTGAAATGAACTTCCACCCCACACTACCCCCATCCTTCAAAACTCATAAGTACGTTTATTCTTAGTGACAATTTCTTTATCTTGGGTTCTTCCCCGATATGGGGTAAGAAATTGTTAGTTTTAAATTTTGTTTTATTATTATTCGTATCATTATGTCATGCCCTGTGTTGTATTTCAATTTTTGGCCATTCCTTAATTTTTCTCTGTTTATTCTTTCAGGAATCCTGTTTGGGCCGAATTCTATCCTTCCTTTGTTTGTCAATCTCTGTAAGGGCTTTTCCTTGAAATAGCCCAGTCTGAGAATGAGTTCCTGTATGAGAGCCCTCGTTGTTTTGGGGATTGTATAGACTGTTGAAATGTCTAGATGATATTCTTGTATGTTTGGAGATGTATTCTATTTGATACGTTGACGTCTATCTAGACTGGAATTATCTAGACTAGGAGTACGGAGACTTCTACTGCCTCCATTTTTATTAGATTTTGATCTCATTATTCTGTTGGATCGTTATCCTGGACCTTTGAAATGACATCTATGTCCACCATAGATTTTCCCTTGTAGGAATTCAAGCTCTTGAAATAACCAGTGGGCCCTTTATCTTTCAAGATCAAATTCCTAGGGTATCTGGACAAATGCATTTTTTTTACTCTTCCAATTCATGGAATTTTGATCCATGTTGAATATTTATCTTGTGGCATTGACATGACCTCTTTGTCCTCCATAAATTTTCCATAGTGGGAATTCGAGCCCTTGGAGGGTATTTTAGACTTGTTATCTTTGTGTTATCTGCATTGACATTTTTTCATTTATGCCCTTGAGTGTATTAACTCAGTCTTTAGCCCAAAATTGGACTTGGTGTTTTTTCCTTCTGATTTTATTGCCTTTATTAGACTTCTTAACTTTTGCATTGTTTTTTTGATCATCCTTCCTTTTTTCTTTTGCCCGGGGGCTCTTTGTTTATCATTCCGCGCGGGAGTCTGCCCCTAGACAACGCCAGTTGATCTTGGTTCGAATCCGTACTGGATATTCCTTGAATCGAGACCTTACGTATACACTGGTAGACTCCCCGCACGGTAACAACCTTTACCATTCAAAGAATAGGACTTTTTGCTTGTGACATATAATGTGTTGCCAAGGGCATAAAACTAACAACTTTTTTTAAATGCATACTAACATGTAATTATCTTTTTTGCGGAGAATGCAGTGGTCCATGGCAGTCCTCCCATTCATATCTCTGGCTGCAAGGTTGATTCCACTGCCAAGAATGATTTTAATGAGACACTCACTCTCCTCTCGGTCAATAGCTTCAAACAGCACGGTCCCTCCATTCTCATCACGAATGTTCAAATCAGCTCTGTCTAGAATAGTGCCAATGATATCTTTACTCTGAGGTTTGGACTTGGGGTTAAACAACTGAATGAAGAGAAAACAAAATATTGAATGTATGGTTATTGCAAGGAGAAAGAGCTGGACAGGGAATATAATAAAAACGTGAGGGAAGGGCAATAATGAATGCTGTTAACGGTCCTAGACCATGAATGGAGAACCAAGGCATCCCATCCAACCTCTGTCAAGAGAAGGAACCCTGGTAAGGTAAAGTAAGAAAGGTTATTACCTTCTTTCTTATCCAGTTTTCTTTTACCATTACAGTGTAGAGCCAGCACTATGAGTGCTGGATTTCTTTGGATATTAAGCCAAGCAGGTGATCAACCCACTGTGACCTTTGTGGTAGGAATTTTATTTAGCCCTTTTATTTAGCCTTGCGGCCTACTCTTATCGATTTACAACTGCCAAGGGTTCTTTAACGTATGCAACGTGCACATGGGACCTCCAAGTTTATCGTCCGTCTCCGATAGGACTAGGTTCTTGATCCCACCTACCTGAATAGGATCGGGGAGTGGCATATAGGTTTTCACCAAGTTTCAAGGAGAAAAATACCTTTCGCTTCAGAGGCGAGAACCGTACCTCTGCGCCACTGGGACCCCCCAACTAAATTAATTTTGATCTTGCAAAAAAAACAAAAAAACAGCCCTTGATGTGATTTGACACGAAATTGACTTTAATTGAGTTGATTTCTAAAATAAATGTTTGTTTGTTTTTTGCTGTTTTAGGGCTCTATCGACACAGGCAGGTCATTTCAGCGCCCGCCATAAATAAATGTTTGCTACCACATGGTATTACACCCTTGTAAATGAATAAAAAATACAAGGTACGCCCTGATCAATAACCTGCATTATTTGTTGTGGTCCTTGCTTTTATTTTCCATTAAAGTTCTTTCACCTCTTCACAAACTCACCTGAAAAAATAAAGGCTTTGGTGGGCTGGTAGATTCTGCTTCAAATGTGTATTTGACAGCCGTGTTTACTTTAAATCTCAACAACCTTTGGATTTGGTCTAATTGTTCAGTCTCCCACAGAGCGGCTAAAAGAGGCCTGGGTGCAGTTGGATAATCCCGAAAGTAGAACTGATATGAGTGATCTTTTGTGTTTATGTCTACTTTGTCTAAGAGATCTGTGTAGTAAATGAAAGTTGAATTAAACATAAAATGCAAATTTTAAAATAAAATGCAAAAGTTTGTCGTCAATTAGAACAATTTTTTAAAAAGGAAAAGAGAATTTAACACTAGAACAAAATATGACCATTTCTAATGCCCACCTTGTTATATGGAAGTGAATCTTTGATGTTTAATGTTACTGTTAGAGATAAAAGTAGGTGGAGATAGAAACACACAGATCAAAGAACAGGCAGAAATCAATCATGAATGATTTGGGCAAGTTATAGTTATAGAATGAATGAAATTAGAATTCCTAAAATGATATTTGAGTGTAAATCAATAGGAAATAAACCATAAGGTAGACCTTGGAAGATTTGGGCAGAGGTCATTTCTGATGCATATAGTAAATAGAAAAGAAATTACTTAAATAGAATTAGAAGCTGTAATCATGAAATATACACATTAACCTGGCACACAAACCAAAAGGTATAATTGGAATTTGTAAAGAAAGAGAGAAGTAAACAAAGAAAATATAACATGTAAGTGAAGTTGGTAAAGTTAGGACTCTACACATAAGAAATGTGTATCCTCATAAACTAAACACAAGGCACATTTTTTTCGTCTTTTACTCTCTGGTCTGACAATGTATTCCACTATAACATCAGGCAAAATGAAAATATCACACTGATAAACTGCGCTTTGTCTGTTTTGTGTTCAAAATTTCCGAATTTTATGGATCATTTTCACTTTTGTTTCATGAATAATAACATGGACACACCCACTGCAGGTCCGTCATCAGTTAAAACTGGCTGACCACCACTGCTTCTAATTTTGAAAAAAAATCAAGTTTGGTTTCTTTAATTCCTTCTTTATATTGAATTATGGATACACTATCATCTCTGATCATTCATATTGGTATAGCAGCAGTAGGAAACCCACTATTTCATGAAAAGTTTAATAATTTTGTTAAAATTACCCTACTTATATTTTTCCCATCCTATTTCACAGGCCTCTAGGGGGTGTTACGACAACACCATCATCCCTACTCATTTCTTTTTCTTACAATACCAGAACTATGTACATAGACTGATAGGTGTAGATGATATGAGCATTATTCTATTGACCACCTCCTTTTTTTTTTAGCACTTAAATTGAATAGGGTCACAACCCATTTAAAAATTAGGTAATCAATGGGTTATTTAATCAGGACTTTGGAAAGACTATAGAGGTGGATCTCAACCCTCTTCTGGCAAATATGCATGCTGCTAGACCAGAGTTCACACCTACACAGGCAATGGGTCCTGTATATTTAATCTCCTTCCGTGACATATTCAAATATTGACTATGGGTCCCATATTTTTACATTTCGAGACGTGTTACAACTATGACGCTGTTTTCCACATTTTTTACCATAATATCAATTAAAGATAGCGTCAGATGAGTCATCATTAGAGCAACTAATAATATAAGAACATATGACCGTCCATGACGATGCAAAAAATCGTAAAGATAAAAGAATAATAACGACTTTATAAACTAAACAAAAATGAGTTCAAATACCCCCACCAAAAATTTACTTGACGTTAAATTATAATAGGTGTACCTACTCATCGTGAAACCAGCCAGTATACTGTCAAAATGAATTATTTATATTATGATGTTATTGTTCGACAATGAAAAAAAACATGGTAGAATGGCTGATAACTTTGTAGATTGAACAAAATCTGAATCACTGCTGCTAATGTGCCAACGGACTGAATTCATTCTCTCCATACAATTAACTATAACAGGTCAGTTTACATTAACGACTGTAAATGACTCACAGCAACCTAACTACTGAGAACGACTCACAGCAACCATATCTCAACCAAACAAACAAGACAACGCCATTGCCACATGATGACACTACGATGTTAGATTTCACACCCCTGGCGACACTTGGTAGTGAAAACCTTCTCTGATTCTGTATACTTCTAAACACATGCAAGGCCCAGGGAGTGCTGACGGAGAGTTCAAACCAACAGCATGACCATGCTTCTTTATGCATGGACTCATTGGGGGTGTGGCTTATGTCACAAACATGATAGTGATATGAAAAGGGTCGATCTTATCGGTTGAACAATGAAACTTATTGAGGGGGTTGGGCTACTTCAGACACTGTTGCATTGAGCGTTTTTATCAACTGTAGCTGACTTGTGGATATTAGAAAGACAAATAATGGGCCTTTCTATCGGTGTATAGAAAGAACTTGAGTGATGTCAACTTTGACCTTTATCGCATAGAAAAAGTTTTCAATTGAATATTTTCTCATGAAGTTTTAAACAGATTTGTACTTTCTATATATCAAAATAAAGAGGAAAGTCTGCACTTTCAAATTGATAGTCAGAATGAGTTGATAATTTAAAACAATGTGATGCCACGAGCTTCAATGATGACGAGAGTAATTTTGACATCCCATCCGACAACAGTAGCGGCAGCTTCGTCTCTAGACAATGTGCGGTGATCTGACTGGTGAATGAAATACTGTGTTTCATAATGAGATCAATGGTCAAAATTGCGGCAGGATCGTCATATAGAAGTTAACAAAAAATAGGAGTCAGTGGAAAAAAGGAGGGGAAAGTCTAAAACTTTAAAAAATGAATGACCGTTGAGGAGGTTTAGACCTGGGTAAAGCGTTCAAAGCGTTACCGACCAAGCAATGTGTATTGAGCCATTTCTATGTCAATCATCGCACACCTCAATTAACTTACTATTAAGAACCAAACACGATATGACAGTACTGACACCGAATACATTACTACTCGCCTGACATGACAATTTCCTCTTGTCGTGTCCAGTTTTACATTTTTACAATTTACACATATTAAGTAATTGAGTCACAGCGGGCTGATCACCTGCTTGGCCTAATATCTTGATCCAGAGTAAATCCGCCTCTTAGAGCGGGCCCTACACTGTAATGGTAACAGGGCACTGGATAAGAAAAGAAGAAAGAAGAAGTAATTGAGACAAAAAAAAAGAAAAATATGAGGTTTGTTGCACTCCAGAGGAAGATTGTTAATTTCTAAAAAAATGCGGTGTAAATCAAATTTTTGCAAGGTAGTTGGCAGGTCTGCAACAGTCTTTTTCTTCTAGCCTCTTGATTCTGAGCTCTTCTCTCACTCACCTGATTCCTCCCACTGGTCAATAAAGTAGGTTTTTCCACTCAGCATAGCTAGTGCCAACTCATTTGTGTTCTCATATTTTTCCACAAGGCACACCAAATCCAGTCGGTGGTCATTGGAGTTTAACTTGGTCTGAACATTTTTTTAAAAGAAGGAAAATTGTATTTCAATAAACAAATAAGACAAACCAAAGTCAAGTATATGTAAATAAAGTTATAAAGTTGTTAGTTTTACTCCCTTGGCAACATATTTTAGGTCATATCAAAGGCGGGACCTCCGATAGGACTTGATTCCATTGGAATCATCAAAGTCAGAGCCATAAAACTTGGGTGCTCAAAGGAAAAAATCCAAACGTCGCCACCAGGATTCAAACCCAGTACCTTCTGCTCACGAAGCGAAAGCGTCGACTGCTACATCACATATAATAGTGAAATATGTAAAAGAATTATACATGGAAAAGCCAAACGGGCGATTGATACAATAATAAAAACATTCTAATTTAACACAAGCGCCTCGACTTTCTCTTCAGGTGCTATTAACTAGTATGCACTTCAGAGGTGGGGCCAAAAGTTGCTGTAAATATAATTCCCTCTTTTTTCATGCGTTGGCCGTGCAATCTAATGACATTTAATATATATATAGAGGGAGAGAGGGAGAGAGAGAGAGAGAGAGAGAGAGAGAGAGAGAGAGAGAGAGAGAGAGAGAGAGAGAGAGAGA
>JARBEQ010266468.1:0-10149 GCA_030265355.1 Tritonia tetraquetra
GAGAGAGAGAGGGGGCTTGGGGAGCGGGTTGATTAAAACCAAATTATATTGCAACTTATGTTTGTTTTTCTCAGGCTTGCCAAGATGCTTTGCACCCAACAGTCTATTGAATAGCTCCATTGAGCAAACATTGCATCAACACTTCAAGTTAGATTACTTCACTCGATATTTGCTTGTCAAATTACTTTTCTTAACTCGCTTTCTATTACTATACAAACTCGACTATTACGAACCTGAGCAAGATTTGAAAAAAAATAATTCTTTATACATTTATCCGCGCCTCTAACACTGATTGTCCATTTCATCTTTTTTTGAGGGGGGTGGGTGTAATACAGCTGTGTATTGCTCATGGTGTCAACGAGTTATGGAGACATTGGCCTGATCACCTGCTTGTCTGAAATTTGTTGATCCACAGCATTCCCAACCTTGTGTTCAGCCATGCTTCGGGTATCTTATGCGCCTTTCATGGCTGAAAGTGGTGTTGGCCCCAACACTGCTCAGCGGCATTGATGGGGTTTGGTCAAACTAACATCCAAGTGGCTGCAATTTAATCCACGTGGCTGCACTAACATCCACATGGCCGCACTAATATCCAAGAGATAGCACTACACCGATTTGGTGACCCCATCGTATCGCTTTTGTGGCCGCACCACATCGTTTTGGTGGCCGCATCTACGCCAGATGCCAAACCATGGTTATGTTACAGGGGGTTGATTTCTTGACAATCCGCAATCAGAGTTAACATTTATAACGCCGCAATAGGGATGTCTACATACATGATTTTTGTTTCTCCGATGTATACCTATCCAATCCTGTTCATCCATTTCTTTCAGTTTGATTTTAGAATGCATTCCTATTGCCTAATCCATCAAAACTAAACCGACACCACTAATCAAGTAACTCTATACTTTTTAAAAAAGGAAATTGAATTCATTTGAAATTGACTACACACTTCTTAAACTATTCTACAAACCTGTTATTGAAAGCAGTATTTGTTTTGCGCTAACCTGTTGGAGCGGGAGTGGATGGGGTCTGGCTACCGATAAAGTCAATCTAATCATGAAACAAATCTGTAATAAGATGTAAAGGATATTTCTCTGACGTAGGATTGTTAGACATTTTAGATTGCCCGAGGAAAATAGCAAGGACGATTCTTTACATATTTTATGTAACCATGTTTTTTGTGGTTGCTGTGTATATCTTACTCAAATGCAAACGTGATCGCTATCTTCGATATATTTTACCCAAAGCTTTAAAACTTCTTTGCAGGATTGACATATTAAATTGTAGTGGTATCTATCGTATGCAATTATGTCTGTATATGCATCGATGTTTTTTTAGTTTTGTTTTTTTATAATTTAGCCACTGAAAGTTGAAGATATTCAAACTATGAGTTCGTTTTGTGTCTAAGATGCTGCGTTATCATGACAATGTGCCTGGAACGGACAGATACAATTGTATCGTATCTTATGTCCTGGTCCTCTGCACTGTTTTAGACACTGTATATGAATGCAAATTGAGAGAATAGAGATGTCTGTGGAAATGATTTTTGGCCGATCTATACCTATCCAATCATCTTCCATTCTTATCTGCTTGGAAAACCGACATTAGTGGACTCATTTACAGAATATAAGATAATATGAGAAAGTTGTATTTCATCGGGGAATTTTCCTTACTTTTAGTAATTTATCGGGAATTTTCCTTTATTTATTATAGAGACAAAGAGGGGAAATTCAAAGCGCGCAAAATCATACTTAAAGTTATTTGTCAGCATGGTTCTATAGCAGCAGGTGTTGTTTATAACGACCTTGAGAAGCATTATGCAAATTGTTATGGTTTTATACCAAATTTGCACCATGTTACGCTTATTCCCCCTACTATATCCCTGAAGTTGAAGTTGTAATTTCGGTCCATGACCTTTCTGCGCCGAAAAGGGTATCAGATTAACCATTTTAGAACCGTTACATTGTCTTGTTACATTCATAAAATATTACATTTTTTAGTTTGAGGCATCATAACAAATTACGAAAGACGTATCATAATATCATTTTTTTGCTATAAATGAAAAAAAAAATTTTAAATGAAATTCTTACTTGCATTTCAGGGCCAGACCAATGTTTCGCCTTTCCGAACCCATGTTTTGCCATTCCAAAGGACTGTGTATTAAGACAACAACCCTTTTTTCACACATTTGACAACATCATGTGCGTGTGTCAAGTTTCCCTACATTCTGCCAAGAAGTTATTCTGTTAGCACGCCTTTAGTACTATTTTTTTCTAAATCAATTTTTTTACATCAACCTGACCATAAGATATTTTGTTTTCCATTTCTTTTCTGGCCTTTATTGACATGACTATTTATGATTACATCACTTTATTTACATGATTATTTATGCTTACATCACTTTATTGACATGATTATCTATGATTATATCACTTTATTTACATGATTATCTATGATTACATCATTTTAATGACATGATTATGTATGCTTACATCATTTTAGAAAATGATTATTTATGCTTACATCACTTTATTAACACGATTATTTATGATTACATCACTTTATTGACATGATTATTTATGATTACATCACTTTATTGACATGATTATCTATGATTACATCACTTTATTTACATGATTATTTATGCTTACATCACTTTATTGACATGATTATCTATGATTATATCACTTTATTTACATGATTATCTATGATTACATCACTTTATTGACATGATTATTTATGCTTACATCACTTTATTGACATGATTACCAGGTCTTAGCCTGGATCACACATCCCTTAATCGCATCTGTTGTCATATAGATGTATACCACTTTAGATACCCCTTGACCTTTACCCTTTGACCTTATTTAGATGTCCATGTACCATGTATGCATTAGTTACAATGCTACATCCCCTCTTCTCTTAAAACAATAGTGTTATTTTTTATCATCATTTATGTTTTATTTATTATCGTTATCATTATCATATGTTGTTGTTACTTTGATGTTGGGGGCTTTCATTTTAAAAGTTTTAAAAGTCTAGGTTAAATCGATTTGATTAGAAAAAAAAAATTATAATAGCGGACATTTTAATTGTAAATATCCAAGTGAAAAAAAAAAAAAATTCTATCCAACTCATTTTAGAAATTATTTTCCTGCCACTAGACTCTGCCATTCACATTCTCAGACCTCAGGTCTTGGCATCAACAGATGTGATTTTTTTTTTTCATGTAAATCATCTCTCTTTATAGTATTCATTCTTACAATATAGATTACGGTATACTTTATAAATTGAGCATATCCCTTCTGCATGGGCTGCCTGAGTGAAACTGTTTCGGTCACCTCAGACCGGAATAGGAACTGACGGATCTACTGGAATCTACTTCTGTTCTATCTTTGAACTATGTGTCGTCCCCCTTGTCTTACTTTTTCTCAAGCGCTTATGACCCTCGAGTGTTGCAAGCGCCTCTTCCTAAACAGTGATTTGTTTGAAGCTGTGTGGCGGGCGATAAAATGACCTATCTGTGTCGATAGAGCCCTAAAACAGTAACAAACAAACAAACAAGAAGTGAAATTTGTAATATTATGTTTTTGTTATATTCCGTTATGTTATGTTGTAAGTTGATATATGATATGTTTATATTTGGGTTTTTTAATATAACAATAATTTCAGGCACTAGCTATAATCTTTGACGTTCATCATAACACCTTTTTTACATTTTCCTCTCGTGACATGAGGTGTGGGAGATGCAGGTTTATATATGTCAGTATCATTGTAAGTGGGAACATGTCAAAGTCCAGGAGAAATGTCAATGTCCAGAGAACATGTTAATGTCTAGGAGAAATGTCAAAGGCAATGTCCATGGAAAATGTCAATCTCCAGGAGAAATGTCAATGTCCAGGAGGAATGTCAAATTCCAGGGAAAATATCAATGTCCAGGAGAAATGTCATTGTCCAGGGAACATTGCCATAGGTTTTCTCGACAGTCGAGATCGAAACTATGCCTGCGAACGACAACTCCACCTCCCCAGAAATAATTAAGAGGGATAAGTGTCACCGGAGGTGGTATGTTGGGTTGAGACACAGCTGGGATATGGCCTTGAATCCGGTCTAGGTTCGAGTCCCCATACTAGCTCGGTCGAGGGGTACCACCAACCTCATGGTAAACAATGAGATGAAAAAGGAAAGTCAGGAAAATAGCAGCCCCCCCAAAAAAAAATATTAAAAAAAATAAATAAAATAAAGTAAAATAAAAATGTTAATAATAAATATATATATATATATATAGATGAACAAATCCAACTTTAAATAAAAAGACTACAAAGTCTGGTTTGCCAACACTGAGAATTTATATCGAAACATGAATCAACAACACATTCAACAGAATCGTTTCAATACTCAACTCCATGTATTAAAAGCCCTGATATCAGAATCAGCAATGTGTAATGTTAACATAAGAGTATATATATATATGTTTATATGGTTATATTACATGACTTAAGTGTAAGTAGACGAGATAGATATAATGTGGATGATATTTTCTATCAAATAATTTCACAACAATCATCCAACATGAAAGGGGAATTAACAAAAGAAAAATAGGGGGTAGGTATCGTCCCTTAAAAAAAAATACAAGAAGATTGATAAGCCATGGGAGAGAAATACCATAGTTCAACAATGCAACCTATAAATAAAGACAACATCCATGAAAGAAATAAGATCATGAACTCAACGTACCCAGAGGGGAGAAAGAAAATCTGGTCTCGCTCATTAAAGCACAGCAAAGAAGGGAGACATAAGTCCCAAAGAACAGACAGCCCAAAGTCTGACTGCAAGATGGAATTCCAGACTAAAACAAAATCCATCTCGTCTCCAAGATGACAACAAAAATACACAATGTCGGTGACGTCAAAAAGCGATAGTACGCAAAAAGTGGGCAAAGCCTCAAACAAAATTGTTGAGTGTGAGGATTCACGATAAATAAAACTTTTGCGGAAAAAAATGAAAAACAGCATATCATGGGTTAGAGGATAAGGGGAACGATAAAAGAATGAGGAATGAACACACACATACACACCGTGCCAGTCAGGAAATGTATAAACTTCCAAAAGGGACAAAGCACAGGGACGGAGAACGTTTCGGGCCACAACGCCCTAACAGGGAAAAAACACAGCACGTTCGTTTTACCTTGCTTGGCGACAGGTCTTAATCGGATTGTTTGAGATTCCACTACCCATTTTGGTGTTATGTGTTCTGTGTTTTTATGTTAGCTGAAGAAGGGCGTTGTGGCCCGAAACGTTCCATGTCCCTGTGCATTATCCCTTTTGGAAGTTTATACATTTCCTTACCCCTCTTATTGATTCATTTTTAACTTCCAGCAGCCCCTATTTCACTGTGCTCTTCAGAGATAGTGACTCTGTATGACCTAACCGCTATTCTTCTTCTCTATGACAACTTTTCTGGCAATTTGACAATATCCCACTTGCATCGATATCATTACTCTGTTAAGTTTAAGTACGATAGCACAATTTATGTATGCCTCCACTCACCAAATATATTATTTGATATCTATTTTGTATTAACTGTGTCATGATATTATGTGAAAATACAAATATATAATGTGATATGATATAATTGGGTACCGTGGGCTGATCACCTGCTTGCCTTATCTACCCAATCCGTTTTGCCAGCACTGTGTTCAGCAATGCTGGACAGGGAGCTGGCCGCAACACTCTTTGTGGGTATAATTAGAATGCGGTTTGGATACTAAAACATGATAACAAAGTATATAGTTTCAGAATAAACTGATTAACTTGCCTTTCACATTGTGGTGTAGTGATCACCTATTGAGGAAATGCATGTCGGTGGTTTTAAAAACAGGAATCTGTGAATTTCTCTTTTCATTTTTTGTTTTGATTTTAGACCTTACCCGATCTGTAAGCTAAGTGTTTAATCACGGGAAAGAGAGATGTTTTAATTAATATGTGCAAGTTCGTGTTATTCAACATAATATTGTAATTCTAACACCAATAGCTATTCTACAGTTTGTTTTACCATGTTCTATTCACCCATATGTATCTACTGGATAAATAATGTGTTACGCATATCGCTAGTAAATAAATACCCTTGCTTTGGTAGCAATTACATATTATTCTTGTTCTGGTGTCAAAATATTTTATAACAGGTTCTTGTAGTCTGTGGTATTGGTATTCTCTCACCAAAATGTATACGGGGGGAGTATTTACTACTATATCGTGTTACGCCCACTGGCTCACATACTGTGTGTTATGCCCTTTAAAGGTTTTGGGTCTCTTAACATGAACTGCTTCTTAGGGACATGGTATAAGAGTTGTTTTCATTGTAGTACAATAAATACAAATAGCTCAATTACAGGCAATTTGATGTTTACAAAAAAATCAAAGATCATATCTTGGAGGCAATAGCTATTTTTTTGGGTGTTCTTCGTCAATTTGCATATATTCGTCATCCTGGAATCTCCAAAGCAACGCCATTTACCAAATCAACTCAACGTTCTACCTAAGTATCGTCATTAATACTTTATAAACCGGCAGCTTCAAATGTAGTTGTATACGTGTCGTCAGCAATAACATAATGATGTCGCTATTCTCACCTGATTACCAAGCTATGTCAACCAATGAGAGAGCGGCTTACTGAAATAACACTCAAAGTGTGTTTATATCTTAGGGTTCAGGGACACGGAACAGATGTTCTCACTGGTTGACATGGCTTGGTAATCGGGTGAAAATAGCGACAGCCATAACATAATATGACTGTGTCAAGCCTTCGACTTCATTCAATAGCAGTTCGTTTACTGCCCCCATTTCTACACCTGGGTCCAGTGAAACAATAGGAGTTAGGTGTGTTGTCCAAGAAAACGATGAAGCGTGACTTGAATTCACAATTCTCGTCATGGTAACTCCATGATTATGCTTTGCAAAAAGAAGTGGCAACACAAAACCTTTGCCGCCCTGTAGGTGCCTCCAGCAGTATGGCAGTACAGTTATCCCAGGTGATTGGGTGCATTGCCAACAATATTAGATTATTGTATCATAACGTGATTACTCTCTCTTTCTCTCTCTCTCTCTCTCTCTCTGTCCCTCCGTCAAAAAGCAATTTGATCAAAGGTAAAGGAACGTGAGATTATTCAGAGATATTAAAAGAAGAGATGATGATTTTGTTAGAAAAAAAAGTTCTGGAGAAGAAATAACCAGGAAATGATAGAGAAAGACCAAAGTGGAAATGGATGAGATGGGAAGACACTATGGGCCATATAAGATGTTAGTATTGCGTTCGTCATAGCAACCCATCAAGTTGCAGGACAAGCTGACAAAAGAGGAAGAAAGACATAATACAGTAGAAGATAAGATAAGAATAATTTTATTTATCCATTTCTGGAAATTTGTACAGGGAGTTGCAATTTATATTTCAATATGCCAAATAGACAGTTTACCAACATTCCATACACTAATGATAACAATTAAAGTAATAATGATGATAATAATAATAGTAACAATAACAATAATACGTAGCATTTCTATGTCATGCTCTGTGCACTTTACAATATCAATATAATAATAACATTTGTCAAGACACATGTTCGCGAACTACAAATATACAAGAGTAGACATATTCTCTCTCTCTCTTTAATCGGAAGCCCTAACAATCAGGAAACCGAAAAATCAGGACAAAATCTAAGAGAACATAATTCTTCTATAATCGGGAAGGGTCTCCGGGTAATTGAGAAACTTTTTTAGGTTGATATTTCTGGAAAGAGTTCATGTTTCTTACAACATAATTTTATCACAACTGGGCTACCCATCATGCTAAATAAGAAATAAGAAATAAGATGCTGAAAAGCATCTCCTGGCACACTCGGTCAGCACTATTGTCAACGACCAAACCGCCCAGTCACAGTGAGATGTGAATTTGTCACGGCACTGGGAGTCATGGTCCACTGAAGGGCTTACGTACTCCAGAAATAGGAGGAAAACTAAAATCCCCATGCCCACGGGCAATCAGGAAACCTGCTAATCAGGACGATCTTCTTGGAACCGATGTTTCCTGATTAGAGACGTTCTACTGTATATGGTAAAATAATTGGTCAAAAGCAAATATCAGTAACTTGTTGATTATTATTCAAAGTCTTGTTTTTTTATGATCATTGCTGTTCCCAGTGTATTGCACATGGTGCCAATAATGGAAGATAGACACTGTGGGCTGATCTCTTGCTTGTACAAAATCCTCTGATCAATAGCATTAACAGTAGTTCTACGCTTGGCAAAATAATATTATAGTGTTGGAGGTGTCCACATTCAGATAATGTGTTGCGGTTTTCAATGTCATTTGGGGTGGAATGCAGGGCTGGCCCTAACACTGAATTGCTTGTAGTGGCTTGTTCAAACAAATAGACAATCCACACCATTAAAGACAGTGATTGAAACCATGAAAGACAATGGTAGTATCTCTGTTGTGGGACCACTCACGCTATCACAAAGTGGAACACAGATCAGAATTTATACAGTTAGAGATATCGGTATCTTCATCAGTCATTAAGGGCAGCAACTCCTGTTTCCAATGAAACCAAATTATGTATCCTGATAGGTTAAACTGATTCTGACATGTTGCTGAGTAGGAACAGTTTTCATAATGATGACCCTATGATGGTTTTCCATTGCAATCTCAAAAGCGAGTTCTGCACCTTATGTTCCGCTTTGTCAGACATGATCACATATCACATATATCTTCAAAATCTCAAGTGGAGCCGTTAGGTAAAGGATAACACATCCCCATGAGGAAATCTGTTATCCAAGTGGGGATGGACCACAGAGGACGAAACAGCAAATGGGCGTTCCATCCTACGAGGTAACGAGTCTTTGGGTGTTGTGCTGTGACAGCATGAATGTACGCATCCATGACCTGGTCCAGGTTTCTGGAACCGACCAGGTAACAGGTCAGCCGTGTCATCAAACACACTGGAGAGACGAAAAGGGAATGAAATTAGTTTGTAATATAGCGTATTGTAGCCTTTACATGTCCTGCATGTTTGCACATCCACTGTCCGTTCTTGGTGTAACAATAGTGAATTCAGATTCATCCCCAGAGGGTGGTTACAAATTATATTGATACAATATATGACAATGAGATCAAATAAAAATTAAATACATGTAAATTACTAAATTACAGATAAATCAACATAATGTGTATCTAAGTCAATTGACAAATGTGACTTGTGTGAAAGATAGTGGCATATTGATTGTGAACAGTTCAAATGTGGAAACATGAGGGCTTCATGAGACCCCGTTATCTCAATAAGAGAAGGCCATTTTGGACCAAAGTAGAAGATAAGTTGGAATTAACACTTTTGATATCATTCCTCAAAGAAGTGACCTTTTCATTATATTAGATTCATGGAGGCCATGCCAAGCTCTCGATACATGAGGAAAAAAAACCAATGTCAATTCTTAAGTAGAGGAAATACAATAAAAGTATAGATTTTCTAAAAAGGATTGAAAGAGCTTTCTTATGAAGTGATTTACAAATGCCTTGCATACCTTTTGTGTGCTTTTATGTGTATGAAATGTAAAAAGTTAGGGAAAGTTCTCTTGAATGAAAACTGACAATGTGCACATGTAATGTTATCTTGTTCCAAAATCCTAAAATATGTTCTATCCTCTGCATGCTATGACCCAACTATCACTCAAGATGCAAGGGACACTATTATTGTACACGATTGTTGGTCACATATTGAAAGACTATCTAAAGAGATAACTTTGTAGTACAAGGTGTCTAAAGGGAAAATGTTGTTCCAGCATAAAACAGACTTAAGAGATAACTTTGGTCCAGCACAAGGCAGCTTAAAACCGAAGTCTGTAAAAAATATTAGTCTTAGATAGATAAACCTGAAAATTAAGGGTATAACCTACCTGAATAATCCATCCCATATCTTTCTTTATCAATAACCTTTAGTACCTTTCGGTATCCCATATAATAACTACAATTAAAGATTAAATTCGTTAGTTTTACACACTTGGCAACACGCCCTAAGTCATATGCGTATGTGAACGGAGGAAGGTGTTCGTGTTTGTGTGTGAGAGAGAGAAAGAGAGAGAGAGAGAGAGTATTGGG
>JARBEQ010266491.1:0-10148 GCA_030265355.1 Tritonia tetraquetra
TTACTGGTCATCCATATCTTTACATCTTCAATACATTTTTCAGTGACCCGTAGTAGGTTTGATATTTCATTTACATTACCGGATACATACAACAATTGCGTGTCATCAGCATAGAAGTGATATTTCATGCCATATTTACCTTTTGATATATCAACTAGAGGCTGGGTGTACAATGTAAAAATAACAGGTCCCAGAACTGAGCCCTGGGGTACGCCAACTCTAAGATTTATCTTTTCCAATATGCACTGACTGGGACCTGTTTCTTAAGTATGACTCAAACCACTTCAGCGCCGTGCCCGCTATTCCAAAAGTATGTTCTAGTCGTTTGATAAGGATATCATGGTCAATTGTGTCGAAAGCGGCCGAAAGATAAAAAAGAGTGAGGGGTTTCACTGCTGAGGTTCGCCTTAAATGCATTTTCTTCAATATGATGAAGCAATTGAGCTAGACCAACTGTCTCTAATATTTTTAAGTCAGTAAGTCAGTCATAAATTGATGAGGTGGACATCATGTGTTCTGGTCATGCAGTGTTTTACCACATAACTTATCTACTCTGAGGAGGGTCAAAAAGGGTTTCTTTTTCTTTCATACGGCGCCCGTGGCTCAGCGATCATGCCACTCAGACCGCGGACTGGAGCCTGATTTTTTCCTTGCTCCTGTCAGAGTTCTCAAATTCTATTGAACCGCCTTTGATGTGACCTTTATGTGTTAAAAAGGGCGTTAAACTTTAAACTTTAGAACTCTTTTTTCCCCAACTGGTAAGGATTATCTTCGTCCTGACTGGGATTCGGTACAGTTTGTTATAATCCGTGAGATAAATACCCCTCGTGCGGAAGGCCACGATTTGTATTTCCAATAATTTAGGACACGGCCTTAGTTTCCAATAATGAATGACATGCAGATTGACCTTGACAGGTTTGAATTGTCAGCCTCGTACATGTTCGGACCTTGGCATTCGAGGGGTGGAGTTTTCGGTGGTAATAGCAGATGAGATGGAGAGGAGGAGGAGAGGGAGGACACAAGCGATACAACCAAATCACAGTCAAAGAATAACCGATAAGCCTCTTTAAAAACCAGCTAGTCCTCATTCGGGCAGTCATCTCGAACAACAATACTGTTAAACGGACACAGAGGGCTGATCATCAGCTTGTCTTGAAATATCTGGACCGTAGATAATGTTCATTTGTCTGTGCTCCTTCGTGCACGAATTGCCAATTTTGTGTTGTGGTGGTGGTGGTGGTGATGGTCTGTGTGTGTGTGTATGCGTGTGTATGCTAGATACGATATGTCCAGTGCAAAGCGATGTATTGTTAGTAGTATCTTTTTAGTGTGTAGTGGTGTCTTCGCCCGTCTGCCACTCTCAATAAATCCGTTCACACATTATAATCATGAATGATCATCTTTATTCAAGCAATTTTTCAATCATCGGGTATCGATTCTTTGGGAGCCAATTCTCCAGTTCTATTGGTGGCAGTTGTGGAACTCGTCTGTGCTCGTCAACCTAATGATAACAAATAGTATTATCAAAATACTCTACACACACGTGCATACGCGCGCGCACTCAAACACACACACACAAACACACACACACGCACCTACACTCACACATATACATATATATGTTTATTGACCTTGATTATGATTTATACTGCCCAGTGTATTGCTCATGGTGTCAATAAAGAGTTTAGGACACAGTGGGCTGATCACCTGAATTGTGCCATACACGATGATTTGTGTCATGCTAAAATAATCAAGTGGATGCAGCTCTATGAGCTGTTGATGGTTAAAATAACCAGATAGAAAGATAACGCTGAAACTCAAGTACATAAAGTCTTTCTCTTTTTCATGTACACGAATTGACTTCTAAACTGAAAAGTGGTGTTAGCTTTGTGGGTGGACATTATCGACCAGACCAGACCATAATGGCTCTTGTTTTCCATTGTCATCTCCCAGTTCTTACATAGCTAAGGAGGTGACCACAAGGGCTACATTAATATGTCTATTTACCGTGACTATGATTTATACTGTCAAGTGTATTGCTCATGGTGTCAATATAAAGTTTAGAACACAGTGGGCTGATCACTTGCTTGTCTGAAATTCTTTGATCCAGGGGATTTCCAACCCTGTGTTTAGCCATGGTTGGTGGTCGGGGTGCCGGCTATCGTGCGTGCCTTTTTATGGATGAACATGGGGTTGGCCCCAACACTGTTCTATGGTATTACTGGAGTTTGATAAAACAAACAAAACAAACAAATAATAAATTCATACGAAATAAAATTAATTCTCACCTTGCTTTTTACAGATTCCACACATATATGGACAACTTACAGGCACATTGGTAAACCTTTCACAATCAGGGGGTTTATAATATCGATTACAGGATGATGAATCGATCTTTGGACAACTCACTGTAATAATGTATAACATCACATATCAATAATGTTGGTTCCATGAAATTGTCATACATTTGATAACGTCAATGGTACTATTCTCGCCCACTATGATGTATTCCAATATCTTATTCACTGCTAAGGAGTTGCTACGAGGCCAATGACGTATTCAATCATTGCTTTCTTATCCCTATTATTTAATGTATGGATATGCAGCCAGTTTAAGGTTGTAGACACACTGGGAAAGTCTTTGTTCTAGAGTACTTCCAGGTTGGACTATTTGTGGTTCTCTGGCCGGCCTAGGCGGACGTATGGCGTGCTTGCGATGGCTTGGTTTGTTGAGGTTTGTCGAACACGATCAATTAAACAAACAATGTAACATTTTTCACTTTTTGGATGGTTGATGTCAATGATGTGTCGATGATTAACGTAAAAATTTAAATGATCAGATAGACTGTGACAGCTACATAATGACCAACAGTCCCATACGTTACACATTGTTGACTTATAATCTATGTGAAAAATAAAACACCTAGATATCAATCAATGTAAAGGTTTACAGCGCAACCAGCTTTTTACAATAAAAGGCAATTTTTGTTGTTGTTATAAAAGTATGTACACATTGAAATGGTCAGACGGACAGAGACAACAACATAATGACCTAATGTCCCATGTTTTCGTCAGTTGAAAACGTTACACATTGTTGTCTTAAATTTATATGAAAAATAAAACACTTACATTTGTTACACGTTCGTCCTTTATACAATTTGTTACATTCACATTTGCATGTGTCCAAGTTGAGTTTTCCACGATGTGTACACAACTTTCCCCTACAATCTGTTTTAGTTGGAGACATGTTAAACATGGTGAAAATCGTTAGACTATTTCATCTACTAATTCACCACAACAATACCAGTGGCACACTAAATATTTATGTGGCATCAATTCGTCAGTAGTAGTAAGGGCATCGGTTACTTACTTAATTATCCAGTTCCCTTTTACCATTACAGTGTAGGGCCATCACTATGAGGTTGGATTTCTCTGGATCGAGATATTGAGCCAAGCAGGTGATCAACCCACTGTGAAGTAGCAACGCGTTGCTGGTAAATTCACATATCGCCAAGGTAAAAAAATGTCAAAACGTCAAAAAATACAAAATGCGTGGGCGCAGAACGTTTCGGGTATAACCCTTCCTCAGTTAAAAGACAACAAAACTGTAACACGAAGAAGAGAAGAACAGTCGAACCGGTGTTAGTTAAATACAAGAAAACACCACTAACATGTCTTTCCTGGGCATGTCTCTATTAAGAAAACACCTGGTTTTTTTATAGTTCTCTCAAAAGACACTACACATTTCATTGTCATTTTAAGGAAGCTGGATGGCTGAGTGGTTAAGACAGCGGACCTACGTGAAAAGTGGGCTCTATGCACTTCGTTATGTTTGTAGCGGTACCTACAGGTGTGAGTGGCTATGCATTCAACTTGCGTGTCTGGTTGTTTAATTCATCTGAGATGCTTTCCTAGTGGAGATTGTGTGTCTCGGAGATGGATTTTATGCGTTCACCGTGGGTGTTTTTTTTCTCGTGTTCGATATAATTCTGATTCCTCTGAGTGGCGGATTAGCTCATTTGGTTAGAGCTTGGGTTCTGTCTCTGGCTAGTCGGTGTTTGTTGTTTGCTGGTGTGGGTTCTGTCTCTGGCTAGTCGGTGTTTGTTGTTTGCTGGTGTGGGTTCTGTCTCTGGCTAGTCGGTGTTTGTTGTTTGCTGGTGTGGGTTCCGTCTCTGGCTAGGCGGTGTTTGTCGTTCGCTGGTGTGGGTTCGATTCAAATTGTAGACATACCGCTTTTCTTCTATGGCTATTTTTCTGGCACTTTCACATTTTCCACCATTGTTTGATACTATTTTTCACGTATAGAGCCTATAGACATTCATTTATTGTGGGATGAATTTTGGACCAGTGGGTGTTTGGCATGTCCTTATTGAGTAAATATTCTGCCCCAGAAAGCATATTCCTTCTACCATCTTAATCATTATTTGCTTGATTAGGTCAGGCCAATAGATAGAAAGTCCATTCCTGAGGAGGGAATGTAGATGTGTGCCTGAATCATTCTTTGTATTGCTTTAATTGTGTTCCTGTATTTACTCTCAATTTTTCTTAAGATTGATAGAGGTGGAAAAGCTCTCTTCAATCTGCAACTGGGATAAGGATTTGACGTTTTCACCTTGGGCTAGTACCTGTCGGGATTTGAACCTTATTTATAATTTTGTATTCGGACTTTCATCTAGTTAGAGATTTAAATCCTTTTGTTTTGGTTTACCAAAGGAGTTTGTCGACACCCTTTTGACCACGAGCAAGATTATTTCCGTGTCTACCATCATCGGTAACAAAGTGACATCATTCGGGGTTCAAACCCATACTTCATATATATCTTGACCACTCCCCTTGTATAACAGTGTTCTTGAGCAATAATCTTCTCTCCAACTGCCTCTTTCGACCCTGGTGTAGAAATGGGTACCAGTTCTCAAATAACAGTTGGGAGAATAAACTGCGACAGACCAGCGTCCGATATAGAAAATGACAAGCTGTCACTTGTCCGCTTCACGTTACCAAAACCAGGGTAAGTACCGAATCTGACCTTTAAGGAAATATTTTACTTCATAGATCTATTGGTTGTAAGAAAAATGGTACATTAACAACAAAGCTGCAGAAATCTCAATTTGGACCAGCAGGTGATTACCTCACTATGTCTATTACATTGAATAATGCCACAAAAACATGCTCCAATGACAACACGATAGTATCTTTGTAATTTGTAATTTGTATTCTTTTCATATTGATTGCTTTATTTGTTTTAAATGTTGCCCGTTAGCAAACTGGACGTAGCACTTTCTAAATATCAATTGAGCAGTAAAGCAAATGTAAATTCTATAATTCGTTCTTACTCACCACAGAGTCCATTCCTACAGGAATGAGGACAACTGTCACATCTTTTTCCTTTTGTGTAAGGATGGACCAGTGAACCTTGCCTGTGCCAAAGAATCGGAAGAGTTAATCCCAAATGTATGTGCCACCCTTATGCCTGTTCAAATCTTATCAACGTCGCACTTTAGCTCTTTCTTTGCATATCTTAAAAAAATTAGTTGATCGTTCAAAGTGGCAATTTCTTCCAGTTCGAACCCATAAATACCGCAGAGCGGTGTTGGGGCCAACCCCATGTTCAACCATAAAAAGGCACCCCGACCACCAAGCATGGCACAACGCAGGGTTGGAAATCCTCTGGCTCAAAGAATTTCAGACACGCAGGTGATCAGCCTGGCTTGTGATGTCCTGCGCATACATTCTTGTGCCTGTTTTGACCCACATCGTGAACGCCAGTTTGTTTATTTCCATTCTGCTGAAGAACCTCAAACAAGCAATAGTGTCAGTCTTGGACTGTCAAGAATTAAGAAACTACCGACCAGTGTCTAACTTGTCATTGATATCTAAAATACTTGAGAAAACTGTAGCTTCCAGAGTTTATGAATTTTTGCATGAGAATTATTTATTTTGTAAATTTCAGTCAGCCTATAGGCCATTTCATAGTACTGAGACTGCCCTAATTCGGGTACATAATGATATTATTCAGTGTATGAAGGATACAAATGATGTTATACTTGTTTTACTTGACCTAAGTGTGGCCTTCGACACTATAGATCAAGACCTGCTTGTCCATAGACTGAAAACTCTTTTTGGGTTTGGTGGAACTGTCTTAGATTGGTTTATGTCTTACTTATCCGACAGATGCCAGAGAGTGACCACTAATTATCGAGATTTCTCTGAACCACGCCCACTAACGTATGGCGTTAACCATGGTTCGGTATTGGGGCCTATTCTTTTTAACATTTACACAAAACCTATATTTCATGTTATTCAACGCTTTCTGATTGATTGTCATTTTCATGCTGATGACACCCAGCTATTTTTTCCAATTAACTTGTCCAACCAACACATTATGCTGGAAAAGGCTGAACGTTGTATAGCAGCTGTTAAAAGCTGGATGGATGTAAACAAATTAAAACTTTATGAAGATAAGACAGAAATATTAAGAATTACAAAAACCCCAATGATCAATGGTTGTTTAATAATTTTATTTCAATTTCTGACTGTAACATCCCTCTATCAAATACTTATGTTAGAAACCTTGGAGTGTTGATTGACAGTGGGCTCAATATGCATAGTCATATCTCTAAGATTATACAAATCTGCAACTATCATCTCAGAAATATTGCCAAAATAAGGCATTCGCTAGATATTGATTCTACCAAGAGGCTGGTGATTTTTTCATTCTCAGTCGGTTGGGTTATTGCAATGCACGTTTATCAGGATGTCCAAATAATGTTATTGAAAATACAAAATAAGGCTGCCAGATTAGTTGTCCAAAAAGAGTGAGCATGTAACACCCATTAAGAGAAAGTCTCAATTGGCTGCCCATCAAATCTAGAATTGATTTTAAGATACTTACTCACTCTTACAATTGCATTCATGATATGTCACCATCATATCTGCATGAAATTATTCATGTTTACAAATCCAGCCGCGCTCTTAGATCCTCACAGGCTTCTCTGTTATAAGAACTACCTAAGTCCACCCTTTTTAACGAAAAAGCCTTTATTATTAGTGCACCCCGTCTCTTGAGCAACATCAGTTACAATACCAGAACATGCTCAGACTTGCCTTCTTTTAAAAAGCGACTAAAAACTGAAATGTTCTGTCGAGCATAAAATCCCAATTAAATGTTGTTGCCTTGATTTGTTTGTTTTCTTTATTGCATTTCACTCCACCACTTGTGATATGTAGTACCAGTATCTAGTTGTTTGCAACTGTGTGTGTATGTGTGTGTGTGTGTGAAGAGGGGGGGGGGGGGGTAACACATGCTGTGTGTGCATGTGCGCATGCATCTTTGACTATGTAACTTGCGTGTGTAGTAGGATGTCAAATATTACAGTTGCGTCTAGGTCTGCGTGTGTGTGTATGTGTGTGTGTGTATGTATGTGTATGTGTATGTATGTGTGTGTGTGTATGTGAATGTATTGTTTGATTATGTAAAGCGCCTCTGGGCATCTCTAGTCTAGTGGATTTCCGGCGCTATATTAAATCAATTATTATTATTATTATTATTATTATTATTATTTATTATCATTATTAGAGAAAAAAAACTTGAGTCGCGACAAAAAATGCCACGAAACAAGCAGAAATTAATTCAGGCCATCAATTGATCAATCTGAATGTGCAATATATTTAATTGAATTTGAATTTGAATGTAAAGTCTGTCGCCTGCGACCACTGGCCTTGGCTTTCTCTTTATTTTTGCGGAAAGTGCTTGCCCTTCTCTCATGTTGGTGGCAATGTCTCTCAAACCCTTCAGACCTCTTACATTGAACGGTCCCCTATTTCCTTGCTTGCATTCTCCACGAATAAGAGAAAGAGGAAAAATAGACTATTAATCGAGCCGGGGCTCGATGCCAACAGGTGTCAGCCATGTCGACCGGAAGTTTAAACGTTTATATTATTTGTATTATAGACTGTAATAAAGTTGTGGACAACGGGTCTCACCAAGATCTTTTCGCCACTCTCAAAAATCTATTATTTCCACATCTATCCAGCTACTTTTATTCAGTCTCCTTACACAAACCTAACATAATTCACGATTCGATGGGGCCATGATCGGGTGACATTCTTTAAAAAGGAAAGAAACCAAGGAAAAGCGAGTTATTCGCCAGTCTCCCAGTTAATGGTGGCTCACTTGGTTTTATGGGTTTCGGTGCGTCCAAAATTCACATTAATTGAGCGTCTCAACTTTCAGAGACGATTTCTATCAATATATTTCATTGACTCGGGGTTACGTTTGCCGGATCCGTATTGTTGATATCTATTACTATTAGAATATCGCTTGAGCCCCTGATTTTGGTGGGTCTCTACTATTGATGGCCCCCAGTCAGCCTTTAAGATGGTTAGTTGATTAAACCCTGAACACACACCACATTTGACACAAACGCCATAGCTAATTTGTTTTGGAACTTACAGTAATTTGTTTATTGGGCCGTCTTTGATTAATACTGATCAGTGTATTGTTCATGGTGCCAGTTAAGAGTTGTGGACACAGTGGCTTGATCCCCTACTTGTCTGAAATTCTTTGATCCATAGAATTTCCGGCTCTGTGTTAAGCCATATTTGGTGCTCGGGGTACCTTCATTTATGGCAGCAATATTGTGTGCCTCTCATGGCTGAACATAGGGCTGGCCGTAACACTGCTCTGTGGTATTAATAGGGTTTGATCAAACAACAAACAACTTTCTAGACGTGCGCCCCTCTAGTACTATTATACTACCCAGATGCCTATACTGTGGCAAGTTCCTTATTCTATTCATTTGTTTACTGATCAAATCACCTGGCAAATTCCTATCATATTCATTTGTTTGTCGATCAAATCATGTGGCATATTCCAATCATATTCATTTGTTTGTCGATCAAATCATGTGGCATATTCCTATCATATTCATTTGTTTGTCGATCAAATCATGTGGCATATTCCTATCATATTCATTTGTTTGCCGATCAAATCATGTGGCATATTCCTATCATATTCATTTGTTTGTCGATCAAATCATGTGGCATATTCCTATCATATTCATTTGTTTGCCGATCAAATCATCTCGTGGATGCCGTAAATCACAGTAAAACGAATATATAGAAATGAGATATCATAACTTGTGTTCAGTTTGCTTGATCAAGCTCGAACGCTGCGATGAGCCAGCTCCGTGTTCTACAACGAATAACGCACACGACATACGCACCTACATACAAGTGTCCCGCCCAACATGAGATGTCCTCCAATGATTTAAGACAGGCAGGTGATCACCCCACTAAGAATCATCATAACCACCTGGACATATTCGCCTAGCCATAGGGTCATGCGTTCAGGTGTTACATCTTTCCCCCCACATTAACTATCTACGTATATAATAATTTCAATAAAATGGAGCCACTTCGCATTTAAGGCCCAAGCAATGAGGTTGTAACCAAAAATATAGGGGCGAAAGACCAATCGAACCGTCTAGAACTGGTTCCCTCCGAAGTGTCCCTCAGGATAGCCGGCGCCCATTTCATCTATTTACAAACTCTTTGGGCCCAACAAATTAAAATACGAGAACACTAAGATGGCTTAGACATGCAATGCGCAGACAAGTCTGTGATGGAGGCCAGGAAAGAAAAAAAAAGGAAAACTGCGGATGAACTTCAAAAAGAGCTTTAGTTGGATGTGAAATATGGAATTAGTAAAAGACACTGTTGGAGAACTGTCGGGTTTGGAGAGCGTTGTCTGCCTCATGCGCCAAACGACGTGGTAGCTACTAAGTTAACGAGAGAGTTTGACAGTTCGACAGTTTCCGAAACGCATTTTTTCCACTTGAAACAAAAAGCAAAAGAATGAATAATAAGCTTACCCAATAGCGTAGTCACATACAAAATAATTTGTGTATTTCGCTGAGCATTTGGCGTAGCCACATCCCACTCGAACAGTATTATTGTGGACAATCTGGAAAAGAGCAATTCAAAAAAGTTAAATGTGCTAAGGATTAATAGCTCAGAGATGGTGTTGTCAGACAATCTCTGTTTGTCATTCCCTTCTAGCCTCCGTCATCTTCCTCCCCATCTTCTTCGTCTTCATTTTTTTTGTTCTTCTTCATCATCATCATCATCATCATCATCATCATCATCATC
>JARBEQ010266502.1:0-10147 GCA_030265355.1 Tritonia tetraquetra
TCCCCATCATATCTATTCGTTTACCCATCATTTCACCTTCCCCATCATATCTATTCGTTTACCTATCATTTCACCTTCCCCATTATAACTATTCGTTTATCTATCATTTCACCTTCCCCATCATATCTATTCGTTTACCTATCATTTCACCTTTCCCATCATATCTATTCGTTTACCTATCATTTCACCTTCCCCATCATATCTATTCGTTTACCCATCATTTCACCTTCCCCATCATATCTATTCGTTTACCTATCATTTCACCTTTCCCATCATATCTATTCGTTTACCTATCATTTCACCTTCCCCATCATATCTATTCGTTTACCCATCATTTCACCTTCCCCATCATATCTATTCGTTTATCTATCATTTCACCTTCCCCACCATATCCATTCGTTTACCTATCATTTCACCTTCCCCATCATATCCATTCGTTTACCTATCATTTCAAACCCAGGACCTTCTACACAGCAAGTATTTGCGTTACTGCGACGCTGCGATGCTCACATCGCCTTCTTTCGTAGTGTTAGGAAGTCAAGCGTTTATCTTCAGCATCGTCTACACCGCTAAGTCTAAAATCCCCTAAGCAATGCAGAGCTGAAAACAATCAATTATCTATTTGTCGCGGCGTTTTGCTATCTGGGGTTAAGATCTAACTTCTAAGTGCAAGCCAAATGATTTATCGTCTCCGGTTTCTCACTATGTTTCTGGGTTTATTGCTTCCTAATTCGAGCCAATGTGTTTCTACGGGTTGTATAACTCTGTGATGTAATACAGTTATTTCTTCTTTTTTTTTTACCAAAGGATAAATGAGAAGATTAAAAGATAAGTCGGGTTAACAGTCTCAACTACGTGTTTTTCAAAATCGTGATTTCAAAGAATGGAGTATAATATAAAGAAAAAATAGGACCTCCTCTCTAAATGTACGTCTCCACATCCAAAATATGATGATGATGATGATGATGATGATGATAATGACGACGTTTGCAACGAGGATTGTGATGATGATGATGATGAAGATGACGAGGATAATGATGATGATGACGATGACGAGGATGACGAGGATGATGATGATGGTGATGATGATGATGAAGATGACGAAGATGATGATGATGATGACGAAGATGATGATGATGATGATGAGGATGATGGTGATGATGATGATGAAGATGATGGTGATGATGATGAGAATGAGGATGATGGTGATGATGATGATGAAGGAGATGATGATGATGATGATGAGGTTGATGGTGATGATGCTGATGATGATGATGATGATGATGAAGATGACGAGGATGAAGATGATGAGGATGAGGATGATGGTGACGATGATGATGATGATGATGAGGATGATGGTGATGATGATGAGGATGATGGTGATGATGATGATGATGATGATGAGGATGATGGTGACGATGATGATGATGATGAGGATGATGGTGATGATGATGAGGAGGATGATGGTGATGATGATGAGGATGATGATGATGAGGATGATGATAATGGAGGAAGAGAGTGGAAAAAAGGCATAGACGTCTAATTATCTTCATTTCAAACATTATGTTATTGATCAAGGCCTCGCATAAAATCAGAGTTTTATTTTTACTACCATCGGAAGTCATCGGAAGTCGTCGGAAGTCATCGGAAGTCGTTAATTGAATTCATCAATAGGGAAACAATGATATGGTCCTCAACCGTCTCCTTGGCTAGTGTTCATGCAATGGTTATGATCAACAATACCGATGTAATGGCAGATATATTTAATCAAATTCTACATTTAATATCAATCGATATTATAGGATATTTGAACAGTATGACAAAGCAGGAATTGAAAGACTCGCAAACCGAACTTGTTGAGGCATGCAATTATTGTTCCCATTCATTTTAAAAGAAATGAAATTAAAGAGGAACTGCCTGTAGTAATGATAAATTGTGGTATCAGGACAAACAAAAGTATGTCCTTAAGAGCCTTTAAGGCTCATAGGGCCGGAGTCCCAGTGGCGCAGAGGCACGGTACTTGCCTCAGAAGCGAAAGGTACATGGTTCGATTCCCGGCAGCGTCGGCTATTTTTCTCCGTGGAACTCGGTGAAAACCTATATTATGCCACTCCCCTGATCCTATTCAGGTAGGTGGGATCAAGAACCTAGTCCTATCGAAGACGGACGATAAACTCGGTCCCGTGTGCACGTTGCGCACGTTAAAGAATCATTGGCAGTTAAACATCGATAAGAGTAGGACGCAAGGCCGCTGTCCGGGCAAAATTAATTCCTACCACAAAAGTTCACAGTGGGTTGATCACTTGCTTGGCTTAATATCTTGATCCAGAGAAATCCAGACTCATTGTGCTGGCCCTACACTGTAATGGTAAAAGGGAATTGGATAAGAAAGAACGAAAGAAGCGGACAATTGACACTTTGTCACTTTCTGGATAGGGCGCTGGTCTATCGCAGATACTTCCCTGACTGGTTTGAGAATTGGTACCCATTTCTACACCTGGGTCAAGTGAGGCAAACGGAGTAAAGTTTCTTGCCTAAGGAAAAAACGAATCCGGACTCGAACCCACGACCCTCGTCATGGTGGAAGTCCGTAGTCTTGACCACTCGGTCACCTCGTCTCCGGTATCAGGACAAGGAGGAACATATTTAATATGAAAGAGCCAGAAAAATAGCCATACATAAGAAAAGTGATTGGCCAACTGTGGGAATCTAACCTACGCCTGCGAATGACAACTCCGCCTCGCCAAAGATCACATGCAGTGCCAACTGGGCCTTTCCAATATGGTTGTACCTGTTTGGTATAGCCCTCAAAGTCATTAGACCACTCAAGCCTCTCCACCACAAGAAGGCGAGTCACTAAGGAGAGGCTAGGTATGATAATGGGGATAACAATATGACGAATATCACTTACTCTGAAAAAAGCTTTTCGTTCTCAAGAAGGAAACAGCCAGTCGTAGAATGGAGAGCTTGTCTAGCTTGGAGATGACGCTCTGTTCAAATGGGAGAAGGCTGGCCAGATGGTCCAGTTCACCGTTTAATCTCTCTCTGTGTCTCTTGCTGGGGTTGGATTTCGGAGGGTCTTTGGCTGGGGTCTTCACACTGTGGAACGGAACATTAGAGGCGAGTCAGAAAATCGTGATTGTATTGTTTTAATATTAAGTCTTCTTTCTTAACCAGTTCCCTGTTACCATTACAATGTAGGGTCCACTCTATGAGGCCGATTTACTCTGGATCAAGATATTTGGCCAAGCAGGTGATCAGCCCACTGTGACTTTTTGTGGTTGGAATTAATTTTGCCCGGACAGCGGTCTTTCGGCCAACTCTTCTCGATTTCCAACTGCCAAGTGTTCTTTAATGTTCACAACTTGCACACAGGACCTCCGAATGTATCGTCCGTCTACGATATTACTGGGTTTTTGATTCCACCTACCTTCATAGGATCAGGGAAGTGGCAAATAGGTTTATACCGAGTTTTGTGAAGAAAAAAACCGCTGTCGAACCCGGTGCCTTTAGCTTCAAAGGCCAGAACCATACCTCTGAGCCACTGGTACCCCATGATATTAAGCAAAGGTCGAAATTTTGAAAGTGTTAGGAAAAAAAGAAGGGAAAAAATTGGTATGTTGACTGTGGAGATCGAAACTACGCTTGCAAACGGCAACAGTGCCTAGCCAGAGATAGAAAACCACGCGCTCTACTGAACAAGCTTCTTTCTTATCCAATTCCCTTTTACCATTACAGTGTAGGGCCAGCACAATGAGCCTGTATTTCTCTGGATCAAGATATTAAGCCAAGCAGGTGATCGCCGCGGTCGACTTATCACTGTTTTTTTTCTTATATGGTTATTTTTCTGTCACTTTCACACTCTGAATCGCCTTATGTGGCAAACTCTGCTCAGTTTCCTCATAGGCTGAGTGGTCCACCACCAAGGCAACAGGCAGTAAAGGATATACTATTGTTATGGCCGACACTTGGGTAACACTTAAGAGTTTGACGCTCATTGTGCCATTCAAGGTTCGGGTACAGTGGGCTGTTTACCTGCTTGCCTTATCTACCTGATCCAGAGGTTTTTTTTCCAGTACTGTGTTCAGCAATGCTGGACGAGGAGCTGTGCGCAACACTCCTTTGGTGTATTGTATTATGCGCTATGGATAATAAAATATAACTTTACTTATACCATTCATCGTTACGAGTGTCTGCTCCTCTTTAAATTCATCTATGATAATATAGTGCTTGGCATCTTTGTCCAAATGAAAAGAATCTCATTTTTGATGAAATGCTAATCGTTATCACAGAATAAGAGGGGTAAGGAAATGTATAAACTTCCAAAATGCGACAAAGCACAGGGACGAGCAACAGCACCCTTCCTCAGCTAACAGACAAAAAACCACAGAACATATAACACAAAAATGGGTAGAGAAATCTGAAACAATTCGATTAAGACCTGTCGTACATCAGTTTCAAGAGCAAAATAATTTAATAACGCTGAAACTTGAGACCAAAAGGGAGGCCTAGAAGAATGTGGGAAGAGGAAGTATCAGAAGCCCTAATATTAACAGAAGGAAAGAAAAAGTGTCATGACAGGGTAGGTTGAAGGAAGAGTGTCTATGACACCGAAATCCAGACACCGAAAGGTACAATGGGAAAACAACAAAGAAAGAAGATGATTAGTGTCGGGAGGTCTAAAAATTATACATTTATATTCATATTCTTGTTTTACATTGATATTGATGGACAAACATTTTCTATTTGTTCGTGCATGAGTAGCAATAGGTCAATAGTTTTTACGCATTTTTCGAATGGCGTGTTGCAGTCGATTTAAGAGAGAGCGAGAGAGAGAGAGAGAGAGAGAGAGAGAGAGAGAGAGAGAGAGAGAGAGAGATCGAACACAATTTAAAACAAACAAAAAAGAAATAGAACTGATTATATTCCAATCAGCAGCCCTCATTTTATCATATTCCAAACGCAAGATTCCCCGATAAACCAACAATTCAAATCATGCTGTCTGGGTGTGAATCGACACGTGGATGATGGACAATACGTCATGTTTTACTATCATAATTACCCGAGATCACCCGATACTGAGAGGTGAAACAGGACAATGTATAAATAAATATATTATTTGCAAGACCTTCAACACCCTGTCATTGAACTCTATATATACCAGTGACTGTAAGATTAAATGATGGTGGTAAAAAATAAATTATTGTCTATCGAACTTTTATTTTAGTTGGTCTCTAAACAGGGTGGCATCACATCTCCCTCACATTCACGTCCCTGTCTCAGCGAAGAGCCAGAAAATCTATAAAACTCTCCGCGCACAGAGTGCGTCCGTTTCCTCTTCTCATGAGACTTTCTGTGACTTCACTGAGAGAGCAACGAGAATGTGAGAGAGATGTGATGCTACTCCTTTTGGGGCCTAACACAGCATCAAATCACGATTTCACGATTCAATATGATTGTTTGTTTGATCAAACAGCAGAGCAGTATTGAAGCCAGCCTTCTGTTCAGTCATGAAAGGCACACAGATACCTGCTTATAAATGCAGGCACCCTGACCACCAAACACGACTGAATACATAGCCGGAATCGCTTTTGATGAGAGAGTTTCAGATAAGCAGAGGCGTTCAGCCCACTGTGTCCATAACTCTTTATTGACACCATGAGCGATACACTGAGCAGTATTAATCAAAGACAGGCCAAGAAACAAATTACTGTAGCCATTGTGGGCTACTGATAAAAACTGGGAAGTTCTACCACTCTGGGCGTGTATCAATATAATATTATAGTAAACTCAAGCAACGCCATAATTTGCCATCTATTAATGTTAATATTATCATAATATAGGGCCCTCAGTGACTAAGATATTATCATAATATAGGGCCCTCAATGACAAAGATATTATCATAATATAGGGCCCCTCAATGACAAAGATATTATCATAATATAGGGCCCTCAGTGACAAAGATATTATTATATTATAGGGCCTTCTGTGACAAAGATATTATCATACTATAGGGCCCTCTGTGACAAAGATATTATCATACTATAGGGCCCTCAGTGACAAAGATATTATCATAATATAGGGCCCTCTGTGACAAAGATATTATCATACTATAGGGCCCTCTGTGACAAAGATATTATCATACTATAGGGCCCTCTGTGACAAAGATATTATCATAATATAGGGCCCCTCAGTGACAAAGATGGAGTGTGCGCAGTGGTTTAGTCATTGGACTTTGGTTGCGGAGGTCCGGAGTTCGAATCCCATTTGTGTGGGATTTTTTAAATATCTGAACCTTTCAGCGTTTTCGTGGCTCTGTCCTGGGGATTCAGGTGGAATCTTCAAGTTCAGTGTTACGGCTTTTCATGTGATCTTTCTGTGTCGAAAAAGTAAAACTAACAACTTTAGACCTTTTTTTGTTTGTTTGATCGAACCCTATTAATACCACAGAGTAATGTTAGGGCCAGCCCTATATTCAGCCATGAAAGGCACACAAGATACCCGCCATAAATACAGACACACCGGCCACCAAACATGACTGAACACAGAGCCTAAAATTATATGGATCAAAGAATCTCAGACAAGCAGGTGATCAGCCCACTGTGTCAACTTTAGACCGGTAGTGAATTAATGCTATTATGATCAAAATAAAGTAGCAGAATGTGAAAGTGCCAGGAAATATCCCAAGAGAATGGGGAAAAGGATACGCAATAGAACGAATCAAACCAGCGCATGCCAACTGTCATAGATTTAGAGTTAGAGATAAAGGGTAGCAGATAGCTCAGTCGGATAAGCGGGCCTCTATCTATCTCTGGTGAGGGAACACTGTCACAGGCAGGCCGGGGTCATTTTTTCAACTGGTTCTTTTTTCAGATCTCAAGCTATTTTCTGGCAATGGCACGTTTAAACAAATACTACCAACACTATCCGCAAAACACGCACCAAAAAGGGCGTTTACTTTAAAACATTAGATGCGAGTGGCACCCGCTATTTTTTTTATAATGAAAAGCAGGCCCATGTGAAGTGCAGGGGGAGATGGGAACTCCCCAAGCCCAATATTTACTATGTGTTTTCTAGTCACTTCTCTGTGCTTAAACATGTGATATTTGTCGTTACGCCACAAAGAGGGGAAAACACAACATGTTAGATAGTGTGTGTCATTGGTTGCTGCTAGCTTTTAGTAACAGGGTTTGGAACTATAAACCAAAATTCGACGAGAAAATTCACTCCAATGAATTGTCTCATTCGACCTAGGTTTAGAAATTGGTATCGGCTCTCATCAGAAAGTGAAAGTTATAAACAACAGAGCAGAGTCCGATCAGAAAATTGGTCGATCGTCACTTGTCCGCGAATCGCTACTGAAAACCGGGTAAAGCTCCAGCTCCATGAGCCACAAGGTTCCTTGTGACTTACCACTACTTTAAATTTCAATTTACTTTTTTATAAAACTCGCCCCCTCCCAGCCCCTCGCCCATCAAAAGAGAGTAAAATTGTGAGATCAGACCGTCCCAACAGAATCTGGTGATAAATCCGACGGACCAATCCGAGTCACGTGACAGGTCTAATCTGCTACCATTGGCTTCTTGGACAAATCTCTTTGTCTAAGCTTTTTGGTTCAATCGAGTTGATTGTGTTGTTCTGTTCTTCGTCGTCATTGTTGCGCTGTCGTATGATTTATTATTGTTTTTATTAAAATAATGGTACACAATGTACCTGAACTAAACAAGATTGGTTGATTAATTGATTGAGATTGGGGTTTAACGGTTTTTATATACGTTGGACGCTGGAAATGGCTCGGACACGTTATGTGGAGGGACTCTAGTTATACCTCAAAGATAGCCCTTCACTGGACCCCAGAAGTAAAACGTAAGAAAGGCCGACCAAGGACAACATGGCGAAGAACGATTGAAGGAGAGATGAAATCTCTCAAGCACACTTGGGGGACTTTGGCACCGTTGGCCCAGGACAGGCAGAGGTGGAGATCTTTTGTTGCTGCCCTAAGCGCCAGTGGGCGTAACAGGATATAGTAGTAATATACGTTGGACACAGTGGGCTGATCACCTGCTTGCCTTATCTACCTGATCCAGAGTTTTTACAGCACTGTGTTTAGCAATGCTGAACATGGAACTGGCCGCAACATCCTTAGGGGTATAATGCGGTTTGGATAACAAAACATAACATGATATATATGTTGGGAGCATAGTAGCGAAGCGGTAACACATTCGCTTGGTGTGCAGAAAGTCCTGGGTTCGAACCCCGGCGGCGACATGGTGAGTAGTAGTAGTAGAAGAAGTATTAGTCGAAGTAGTAGTAGCAGCAGCAGCAGTAGTAGTAGTAGTAGTAGTAGTAGTAGTAGTAGTAGTAGTAGTAGTAGAAGCAGTAGTAGTAGCAGTGGTTACTCTTGAATGCTCATCTTTCACAAACAAATTGATTGGTATATATTATTGTGTTAATGCTGCGTGTGAGTCATAACACGTTCGTGTGCAAACAGTAAGGTATAATATCTTCTTTTGAAAAAAAAATTAACGAAAAACTAACGATTTTTGAAAATCTACTGGCTCAACGCGCGCCCAAAAAAGACATCAAAGGGAAAGACATGTCAACGGAGGTAGAATGTGACGCGCGTCAAAATAACCCCCACGCGCCATATCGCACACATTCATCGTTGCCAGGAACGCCAAGATTTATCACTTAGTAGTTATTCCCCTTTGGTCAGCAAGGGATATAACCTAATAGCAAGGTTGGAAGTTAAATCCGGACTACTCTCCCCTGTCGTTTGAGTGTCCTCCCCTTCTGTCCCAGTCAGGGATAATCACTGCATAATGAGAAGGGGCATGAGGACGGGGGCTAAGGGATTTAAGGGGGCGGGGTGGGGACGCAAGGAGTTAGGACATGACGGGTCAGGGGTCGATCCGTCTGTCCGATTCTCTTTACTATTGTCCACAAAAGGCCAGTCCCTCTTCTAAAATGAAGCTGTACTGGTTACGCCCCTCCTTTATAATTCCCAATTATCTCCCCGTTTCCATTTTGGTCCATCTCCCTGGAGTTGATTAGGGTGATGCTAGAAATATTCGAAAAAAGGGCGGGGTTGGTCCAATAGTTGATGATAGCGGGAAATGATAAAATAACAAAACAAAGAAAAAAAGACAGACCAAATAAAAGGCACAGACACCTATCAATTGAGAGGAATTAAAGAGTTATGAAAGTAAGAAAACACAAAAAGAGAAATTAGATAGATAAGATAAATAGATTGTTAGATAGTTAGACAGATGGGTTTACAGAAAGACAGACAGATAGATAGATAGAAAATTAGATAGATAGGTACAAATCTTCGCCTGAGATACAAAGAATAATATTTTAAAAAAGCGTATTTGAATTAAGTGACCAAAGCAATGCCTCCCGGCAATTTTGGTCAGATCTATTCCCATCTTGAACCCTGTCTTCCAATATACACTTGCCTTGACTTCAAAAACGATTCGTAGTTTCTCCAAATATCATCTACAATAAGATATTAAAACTCAATGACTTTTACCGTTGACGAATGAGAGTGATGCCTCTTTATTATCTAGTGTTCCCATAAGTTCCTTATTGTTTTGGCTCGTTCACTACTCGATACAAAATGGTATGGTCGTTATGCTTTCTTTTATCAAAATTATGTGAACTAAAAAAAATATCACACCAAAATCATAAAATCCGGTGCACGCTATGGCACAACCAGCACACAAGGTGCAATGGAAACTACTCTTAAAATGTCCTCTCTTCCCATGATTCCTTCTTCCACATCTTTCGAAACAACCAACAGAAGCCAAAGAATCCGTCACGCACATTCTACGACATCAAGTAAAGATCTCAATACGCCGAGTTGAATATCTTATTGTAGATGATCTTTGGTTTCTCCAGTCCAGTCCCTCCGGCCTCTAATTCTCTTCCCATGATTCCTTCTTCCACCTCTTTGGAAACAACCCACAGAAGCCAAAGCATCCGTCACGCACATTCTACGACATCAAGTAAAGATCTTAATTGAACAATAATAATAGACGGCAGATGCCATTTGGACTCTCTCTCTCTCTCTCCTCTCTCTCTCTCTCTCTCTCTCTCTCTCTCTCTCTCTCTCTCTCTCTCTCTCTCTCTTTCTCTCTCTCTCTCT
>JARBEQ010266513.1:0-10147 GCA_030265355.1 Tritonia tetraquetra
TTGTAAAGCGCCTCTGAGCATCACTGATGGATACCGGCGCTATATAAATAATTGTTTATTATTATTATTATTATTATGTTGTCTTATTTATGTAATATTTGATCATTTCTAGCTTTGTGTTTTACTGTTTTTACTGGTCGATCTCGGTCTTCGGGGAGTTTTACACACTTAGTAGGTTGTGTTATATTAACCCTCTATCATCGGTGAGGCATCAGTGCCACGACCGGTCGTGCCGGTGATTGTATACGACTTGTTCCACAGGCCTTGTCATTTGGAATTCATCAGTCGATGAGTAGATTGTTTTGTTTGATCGAACCCCATTAATACCGCACAGCAGTGTTGGGGTCAACCCTATGTTCAGCCATAAAAGGCACACAAGATACCCGCCATAAATACAGGCACCCCTACTACCAACCACGACTGAACACAGAGCCGGAAATGAAATGGATCAAATAATTTCAGACAAGCAGGTGATCAGCCCACTGTGTCTTTAATCTTTACTGACACCAAGAGCAATACACTGAGCAGTATTAATCAAAGACATGCCAATAAACAATTTGATGGGTACCCATTCAGCTATTGATAAAAGGTGGGGGGTTCTACCATTTTGGGCAGTTGAGTAGATGCAACAAGTATACAATAATGAGGGCTGACAGAAACACAAGTGGATATCTCCACATAACGCGAAAAATTACAATAAGTGTATATCTCCAAATAGAGCGCGTTCTCATTGCATGCAACAGGCTAATAGATAAAGTGAGAGATATCTACATCTTGCAGCCGGGTTATTTGCAAACTCAAATGTTAAAATCTCAGTTTTCTCAAAAAACTTTATAAAGTGAAGATACCCATCTATTGTTGTCAGCCCTCGTAGATAGTTTAGTTGTAAAACGTCAAAGATCCCCTCGAAGTTGACAATCCTAAAGAGCAGGCCACCCGTGACCATCGTTTTGGTGAAATTCAAGATCAAATTATTATACATAGAAACTATTGCCTGCATGTCACGGCATCCCGATCAAAGAGTTTTTCATCTAGCTCTTTGTCCAACAGTTCGGCCAGTACACTGAGATGCAGCATAAAGAGGACAAAGAAAGAAAAGAAAGAAGGGAGGCAAAGTACCGTTTCCGACATGTTTGATTTTGTGGCTTCATAATGCATTCAGATAAGGGCACAGTGGGTTGATCACCTGCTTGTCTGAAATTGTTTGATCCATATGATTTCTGACTGTGTTCAGTCGTGTTTGGTGGTCGGGGTACCTGCATTTATGGCGGGTATCTTGCGTACCTTTCATGGCTGAACATAGGGTTGGCCCCAACACTGCTCTACGGTATTTATGGGGTTCGATCAAACAAAACAATTCCACCATCATTTTACGCCCAAGTTTGGACTTGGGACATCGTTCACCTATTTTATCAATGAAATAGATGAGAGCAATTTTCAATGTCCACGTTCTTTCTTTTTTTTATCAATTTCTGTTATATCTTTCTGTGTCAGGTTCAACGAAGTATGGTCGTAAAACGGTGGTTTAATATGGTCCATGGACAGACAAAGTTCGGTGCATGGAAAGTCAGCCTTAGTTTGGTGATTTTGAGCAAGAAACAATTTTGAAACATGTTATCATTGCTTTATAGTGAATCACTTTGTGGGGGAATTGTAGAGTTCCTGCAGGTTCCTTTTGGAATCAAGTCCTATCGGAATTGGAATATATACCGTAGGTCCAGCCGTAGGTTCCCCTATACTGAGTTGCCAAGGGCGTAAAACTGAAGCTATCTTTCTCCTACATTAGATCACTTTATACATAATTGTCATTATATTCAGCCACTTTATCATTGCTTTTTATTAAATCCTATCATTTCTCAATGCTCACGACCTAGTCGTGTCTTCCCTTATCATTTTCTTGTCAACAATTTTAAGGTTGGAATAGAGACTCTGTAACCAAGTTTTTTTCTTATGAGCCAACTACTTCTACTGTAAACAGAGGTGGGAAACGAAAAACAGGCTTTCTCCCGTTTCTGAAAGATGAATGAATTTTTTTCCCCATTTCCTCTCGTTTTTCTCACTGGAGTGTCACTCACTTAAGGAAGAAAAAAAGGTGGAGATAGACAGACACCATTATCCTATGACTCACATGTTTTAATGCCATGAATGATGTGGGGTTTGTGTGTTTATGGTGTGTTTGGGTAACATAATTCCAATCTTATGAATGAACTGCTCTGTGCCCGTGTCTTGAGTGTGCCTGTACCCGTGTGTGTGAATGTATTTGCCATCCAACGAGTGTATACTTTCCAGTATGCATGTGATTTTTGGAAATTCGAATTTAATGAATGAAAAAGTTTGTTCCTGGCCTGCTTTCATCTTAGATCTTTACCTCGTTAAAAAGATGGAAAAAAAGGCAATAGAAAACATCTCTCGAAGATAAACTTCAATACCCCCCCCCCCTCTTCTCTGCTGACCCACTCCCCTCCCTTCCTGTACCTCTTGTCGGTTTCCATTGGGTTCTATCCTACTATCTACCTATCATGTCTGGGTTCCATTGGGTTCTCTCCTACTATCTACCTATCATGCCTGGGTTCCATTGGGTTCTATCCTATTATCTACCTATCATGTCTTATCAGAAGGCAGCCACTCATGCTGGAACATCACCATACATAATCAGTTCTGAATGTTCCCTTCTTGGGGCAATTCAACGACAGCAGTATGATTATGCTGTTAATTCTTCTTTAAAAAGTTTGAAGTTATACGTCCTTTTCAACACATCAAGGACATCGAAAGGTCCTCCGCGTCCAAAGTCAAGTGACTTAACAACTGAGTTAGGGACGTCCCCTATCTATTCTTTACACTTTTACTGGGAGTCATAATGATGATGTTTTGTTTCTTTTAATAGTTCAAGTCTCACAGAGCAAGAGAAATCCAGTATCTTTTATAACGCTAATAACGATAGGTCATTTAGAGAGAAAAAAACTGCGTCATCTGCGTAATGTTCGAATCATTGATAACTTTTTAATGACTGAATTGTATTCTATTCTGACACCTCTTTCATCTCGAAAATTGAACACTGGACAAGCGATTCTTCTTCTTCTATTTCAATGTCCTCCTCTTCTTTTACCTTTACTTTTTATATTATCATTATCATTATTATCATTACTATTATCATTATTATTATTATTATTATTATTATCATCATTGTTACTATTATTATTACTATTGTTAGTATTATCATCATTTTTATGATTATTATCATTATCATTATTATTATCATTAATATCATTATACTATCATTATTATCATCATCACTGTTATCATCAAAGTTATTATCGTCATTAGACAGTATCGTATTGCTATTATTATCATCGTTGTTATCATTTGTATTATCATTATTATTACCATTAATGGTCATAGTAGTATTAGTAGTATTAGCAGTAGTAGAAGTAGCAGTAGTAGTAGTAGTAGTAGTAGTAGTGTTGATTCATTAGTCATTCCATACAATATCCTCTTTTCTTGTCATATGTCTAACACCCCTCCCCCCCCCCCCCCTTCCTCGCATACACCTCTCACTTATTCTCCATACCCATCGTCTATTTTTCGTCATCCCACCAACACAACAACCTACCTCCACCAGCTCCCCGTCACCAACATCCCCCCCCCCCCCCTCACCCATTCCTTCTTCCTCAGTCAGCTTTTCATTCAAACGTTACCCTATGGCCAAAAAACGCCATCTTTACATTTTAATCTGGTCTGTTTGCACCTCGCGTCGCCGCCCCCTAATAAGCAAACCCCTCTCAAAGTAAATTCTTTAAGCCAGGGAAGTTGTTAGGAACAAACTAATTAGAAGAGCGTGCCTCCGGGTAGTAAGAAGCGACACATATTTGTGCAGTCCACGCTACGCCGCTGTGGCATTTGATTTTCTGTGTTGCTGGGCCCATGTCGCGTGCGCGGGTCAATTTGATGTCAATTTTTGCTCTCATTTCTTTTCATCCAGTGATCATTTTGGTCGACTGTGAGGCCAGGGCCACCGGAAGCGATTCAAACGAATCATCTTTCCCTACTAAAGCCCAGATTCCCCAACATCAAGGTTGACAGGTGTCTAAACCTGTGTGGGGAAGTGAGGCTGCTGGCTGGTTAAGAGAGCAGACTTCCATGGCGAAGGTCGTGGGTTCGAGTGCTATCCAGATACTTGGTTGTTTTCTTGTGCAGGAAACTAAAGTCGATTGCTTCACTTGACTCAAGTGTTGAAATAGATGGATTTCTCAACTGCGAGTTAGGAAAGTAAGCTGCGACAGACCAGCGTCGTATTCAGATGACAAATACTGAACCATGAACCATAATAGGCTTTTAATGGCAAACATTCTAATAAATCTTGACGAAGCTGAAATCGAATCCTAATTGAACCAAATGACAACGTAGGTTGCAAAATGTTCCTTCTCTCAATAAAAAAAAGAACAAAATCAAGCCCATATCAAAATTTGTTAAGAATTGAGACCATTGTAAATTTAGTGAGAAAACTGCCTCGTGATGTCAGGAGGCCAAATATAGTTTAGCTCTGAGCCAATTTGGCTGTTTTGTGTTAGCAATTCTGATAACCAATTCAAACGTTTGTATTAGCCGTGAGGTATATGTTGTAGATCAACATTTTAAATCCACTTTGATACTCTAGCAGTTTATCCTACAGATGACTTAGTGATATTTGGAAAAACCTCAACAAGATCTACAGGACAACATAAATACTGAACAGGGAATTACAGAAAAGAGGTCTGAAAATAAATACAAAGAAGACACAGACTATGCTAATTAATAGAGAACTAAATAAACATTAAATCAAACTAGAACGAGAGGTATTAGAACAGATTGATAGCTATAAATACCTAGGAGTAATGATCAAATCAAATGGTAGTCTGAAAGAAGAAAACAAATTAAGAATCAGCAAAGCAACAAAGGTGTAGAGCCAACTTGGGAATTTTTTTTACCGGTAAGAAAGAGGTAACAACCAAAACAAAAATGTAAATTTCTAATTCAATTGTTTGCCCAACTTTGATATATAAAGTAAATCATGGACACCAGAGATAAAAGCAACCTACAACCAACAGAAATGAAATTCTTAAGATCAATAGGGGTCCCAGTGGCTCAGAGGTATGGTTCTGGCTTTGAAGCGAAAGGTACCGGGTTCGAATCCCAGCGGCGACAGCTGTTGTTTTTCTTAATAAAACTTGGTATCCTATTAAAAAAACCTAGTCCTATCGGAGACGGACGATAAATTCGGAGTTCCCATGTGCAAGTTGTGCATATTAAAGAACACTTGGCAGTTGGAAATCGAGAAGAGTAGGTCGAAAGGCCGCTGTCAGGGCAACATTAATTCCTAGCACAAAAAAGTCATAGTGGGCTGATCACCTGCTTGATCTAATATCTTGATCCGTCTCATAGGCGGGCCCTACAATGTAATGGTAACAGGGAACTGGAAAAGAAGAAAGAAAGAATATCGAATTAGAAATACTAGGATTAGGGAACGTCTGGAAATGAAAGATAGCAGAATTCCTAAACAAATACTATAATATAAACAGCAAGAAAAACTACGTTGAGGTAGACCAAAGAAAATGTGTCAGGATGCCGTTTGAGAAATGATAAAAAGAGAGGATCTAGGCTTGTAGAGGCAACGAGGATGTCACTGAAAGTTTCTAGATTATCGAATTAATCTAGAGTCTCCGACAATTACAGATCAATCGAAAGCATTGGTTAGAAAAGTTCCTTTAAGCAGTCTCAACAATAGTCAAGTTTTTGTCATATCAAATATCAGATAGGTTGGTACCCAATGAAAAACTTACTTTTTTACAAGCATGTAGAACAGCTCGAACATTGATTGATACTGAACAATCATATCTATCAGGTTCAATTGGAACTTTAAAACTCTCATTTTTAAAGAAATCATTCAAGTTTAGTGTCTCGAGAGAGTTGCTTTCCATTCATTTTGGACCATGTGGTAGTAACTTTGTTAAAAATGAGATAAAATGAGCTAAAATATATTCTAAAAACGTACTGGAAAAAGATGCCTAATACCCTTTATATGTGATTAAAGCATAACGTTGTCAGCGGGTCAGCTTATGATAATTGAAAATAACAAAACTTATACCTAAAGTGGCAGCACAATCAAATATTAACTACATTTTGTCACTGTGGCTGTGGTGTAATAATAAATAACAATAATCCAAAACATTACTGCATTATCATCAAAATCATCTTTATTTCATGAAACGGAAGTGGTTTGTGAAACAATCATTGAATCTATCTAGCCAAGAATTTAAACCATGTACCGAAGATATATTGTTCGAACCGAAGAGAAACTGTCCAAGTGACGACTTATTGACACGAAAGAATTTCTGCTTACAACATGATTGCAAAAAGCTAATGAAGGCTGCCGGAAGTTCAATTTCAATGTTGAATAACAGAGAGAAAAATGTAGAAAACTTCCAATAAAGACAATAACAATGATACAGAAAGTTTCGGGTAAAGGAAGGGTTTTACCCAAAACGTTCTGTATCATTGTTATTGTCTATATTGGAAATTTTCTACATTTTTCTAACATGATTGCAAACGGTTTCCTGATTTTGTTTTTACAAGTTTATTGCAGTTTCCAAATTATTTCCAAAATGCTAAAAGAAAGGAGAGAATTTGCAGATGTTCGCCGAAAAAGATATCCTGAGACCTCTAACGATCCCTAAAGTAAACGATAACATGTCTATTGCACAATCGGTCGGGGGATGTAATTTTTGTTGCTAGTATTTTATTGTTCAAAAGTGTTCCGTTTTCTCGTGATGCTCGGACACACATTCGGACACTCATCTGCTTTTATAGATATAGATATAGAATGTTGCTGTGAGCTTGAGAAATATTGAAAAAAACCTTTAAAAAACTATTAATTATTGTTAAACCCATTTCCAAACTGCAATAGTCAGGTACAATTCTAGAAGTGTTGTTTTCACAATGCCTTGTGTCCATGGCTAACCCCAAAGACACTGAAAGAACAAAGCCCCATTCAGATGTTGCTATGACATTATGACCCATGACATGTGCTATAATAATAATAATGATATATAATTTTTATATAGCGCCTTACTCCGTGTGAAACAGGCTCAAAGCGCTATAGCAATTCTTTTTACAAAGGACAACACAATCATTGTTGGATGAATCTGTCATCTTTAGCGGTGCCCAAGGAAAGGTATCGCTCGGCATGCAGGAACAGCGGCGATGGTCATGGAAGATAAAAATCCGTCAAAGACTGTGTGACAATCTACATGTTAAACCTACAATCTCTGAATATAGAGGCGCCGGATCCTAGGACCTACATCCGAGTGTTATTGTATAAGTAAGATAATATAACCAAAATGGAGCAACAAAAATCAAACACTTAAAGCACGCACGCATGGGACGTAAAATAAGTTAAACTCAAACACTTAAGGTAAATTTCATTCGTAAGTCCCTCTTAGCTTGTAAAAGTTCAGATCTGACTTCGTAAGGTCACACTTCAAGATCTAGTAAACAGTTTCTATTCTTGTATCGAGAAAAACAAACAAACGGAGTCCACAGTGTATTGCTTGGCGGAAATCATAGAATTCACCGATACTAGCAGGACGTCCGGCGCGCCGCTTGTGTTCAAAACTTAACCTGGTTGCTGGCACGCTCCAATGACCCAGAGATCTATGCCAGCTGGAGCTGAGCTCCTGGCAGGGACACCCATGTTGGACAGGTCAATGGGTAGGAGCATGACAAATGTGGGCAAAGGCCTAGTAGGAAGCCTTAAGGTGGCAGCCCCACCACCTATATAGGATATAATGCCCGAAATAAACTGATTCAGAGCACAACAGAAATATTGATAAATGGACTGACTTTTCCGGAGACGACTTTAGCGAGTAAAAAGATTATGAGAATTGTCGTGAAATACTAGGTCTACGTGGTCAATAGAGATGAGAAAGTATAGGATAGAAGTATTAGGAATAACAGAAACAAAGATGAAGGGACACGGGATCTTATGTTTAGAAGTAAGTTGATTTATGCAGGTGTCACTACAAATAAAAGAGCCAGAGCAGGAGTAGCTTTAATAGTAAGGAATGAATCATTTGACCATCTAGATAATGACTGTATAAATGAAAAACTGTTAGAAGTTAATCTGGAACTGATAATTAAAAACATGGAGTAGGCTATGATCCAAACGAAGATGCACCCAAAAGAGAAAAAGAGTTTTTTTCAGGCATCTGCATTTAGCTGTTGAAAATGTCAAAGCCAAATCAAGTAACTATGATAGTATGGGACGTAAATGATAGAGTAGGTACTGAATCAGAAATCAATTATTATTGAGTTATAGGAAAGGAAGGAGAACGTGAAGAAAGAGCCAATTGTTTTTGCCTAAGGAACAATATGAAAATAGCTAATACTTTCTTTAAACACAGAAATATACACAAATGGACTAGAGTATTAGAAGACAGGAACAGAAGATCCGTAATAGGCTACATCATAGTCAACAACTCTTTGTTTTATAACACTCAAAATGTTAGGGTTTAAAGAGGTGCAGAGATAATAATAATATAGTGGTCACTACTTAATAGTAGCAAAAATGAATCTATTACTAAAACAAAAAGCCCTTAAAAAACACCAAATAGAACAAAGCTTAGGGAATAAAAACTTTGTATCATAATATCATGATTAAACACCTCCGTTCCGTGTTTGATTAGCTAGATAAAATACTTATAATATCATGGCCTAGCATATTTTTTATATATCAAAGTTGTGTGATGACAATTACTGAGTGACCGAGTGAATGAACGAACGAATGAACGAATCATTGTAAGCGCCTCTGAGCATCACTGATGGATACCGGCGCTATATAAATAATTGTTTATTATTATTATTATTATTATTATTATTATTATTATTATTATTATTATTATTATTATTATTATTATTATTATTAAAACAAAACTAGAAGAAAGGCAAATATCAGATCAAAATCTAAATGAGTCAAAGTACAAAGAAGCAATCAAAGATAGTGCTAATGAGGTATGTGGTAGGAAGAAAATAGGAGGGCAAAAGAACAGAACAACTAGCTGAAATGATGAGATAAACGCTTTGGTTATAGAAAAGAAAAATACATGGAAGACATATCTAGCCAGTAAAAATGGAGAGGATATGGAAAGCTATAGAATAAAAATGAGGTAAGAAAATCTAAACAGTATCAATGGGAAAGATTTGGAGAAAAGTTAGAAAATAGCTTTAGAGAAAATAAGAAGCTTTTTTGGGGTGCAATAAAAATAACTAGAAGAGGTAATTCATGGAAAGATTACTTTCAAAATTTACATAATAGCAACCCAGATGACGATAGTTATGATAACCCTAACAACAGCATCAATGAAAATGATAATCCACAAACAGAAGAAGATAATATGATTTAAAAAATGATTGAACTTCTCAATGCCAAAAGTGTACTAGGTAAGTTTATGCTAGGGTCTTAGAAGAAAGATTGAAAATTGTTGTCGAAAGGAAATTGCTAGAATGCCAAATTAAATGGTTTTAGAATTCAATTTCTGAGCAGTGCAAACGAATGAGACCAAATGTAATAATAATAATAATAATAATGATAATAATAATAATAATAATAATATATAACATTTATATCGCGCATTACCAAGACTTTTCCAGATGTAAATGTTAGTGTGGTATTTGTTATTAGTGTTCGTATCAATTTCCTATCAATTTCTGGAAAAGAAACTGTAATAGTAAAAACATCACTAGGAGCACCACAAGGAGACAGCTTAAGCCCAATTCTCTTCGCTGTCTACTTAGAAGCAGCCTTAAAAGATCTAAGACCAAAACTGCCAACCAGCCAGCGAAAAGATCTCTAATGATGAGTTGTACTATAGATGTAGAGTGAAACCATTAAGCACCAACATAAAAGAACAAAGATGGAGACTATTTGGACACATTCTTCGCCGAGAAGAAAATGTACCCGCACAAACGTCAATAAATGAATATTTTGAACAAGGTCCCAAATATAAGGGCCGCACGCCGACATCGCTACCGACAATACCAAATCAAGATCTCAACAAATACAAGAGTTACTTAGAAACAACACCAACGGATCTGATCTCAAAAGACCAAAAAGATA
>JARBEQ010266524.1:0-10147 GCA_030265355.1 Tritonia tetraquetra
CGCCAGTCATGTTCTGTGGCAGGGTTTAGAAGTTTGGAAATGTCACGTGACCAATAGGGGGCATGGCTAAGGGTCTGGATTGAATATGGAAAGAAGTAAATTGAATGATTATCTTATCATATGAAAATGAAAAAATATCTCTCAAGAACTTATATTTGACAAAAGATGATTTCATATCTCCAAGATTACATAGAATATTGTTGAATGTCAACTTAAAATCAAATGTTTTCACCTAAACAATTATTTTACCTTGCTGTCAATTTCCTCCACTTTGGCCACTGTCTCTTCTACTGTCTCTTCAACTTGATCTAACCGTTGACCTTGTTGATTGACCTCATTTGTCACATTGTCCAGCTTTTGACCTTGTTCATCCAAATCATCACGGACAGCAATGACGGCTACTTCCACTTCCTCTACTTTGTCCTTAAGGTCACTCAGTTCTCCTTGCTGTTCTTCCATCTGCTTTTTCAAATCATCTGGACTGTTGAATTATATTGCAGTTACTAGAATAATCATTTTTATTCAATTCTTTATTCAACATTTCATCTTTACCTTTTTAAACTCGCATGAGCTTTCAGCTACAAATCATCATTTTCCAAAATTTACATAAATCATTTACTATCTCTGTAAAGACTTAAAGTTATATTATCTTAATGGTATGTATCTTATAAGACATTTTGTTAATCTGAGGTATCTTACGTTTTGCCATCAATCATATCAAGAATGGTTTGCTTCATCATCTGTCCATCACCATCAGTCATTTGAAGATTTGCGATTTCTTCACGCTTTGGTTTGATGATGTCTGGATATTTAAACCCAATCATTCTAATGGAATTCAAGGATGTCAGCATTACTCCTTTGTCCTGGTTTGTCCTGACACTTTTTATTTGGTAGTTCAAGACTTTAGTTGCTTGATTCTGTAATTCAAAGAATAATATATTAATACACAGGTTTATTTACTACTGAGGTTATATTCAAAATAAATTGTGTTCAATATTTAGGAGAGCTGGCCAAGAAGTTAGGACTGCAGACTTCAATGTCAAAGGTCATGGGTTTGAGTCCTGTTCCTGGCAATGTATTGTTTTCTTGGGCAAGCAATGTCACTCCAATTGCCTCACTCAAACCAATTGTAGTAATGGGTACAGTTTCTCAACTTTTCATTTGTCTGCTTCATGCTACCAAAACTATGGTACGCAACAGCCCCATCAACCACAAAAAGTTCTTTTATGGACATGCTACTTTTTAAAAACCTCTATTATACATATCTCTAGGATTTATTGAACATTAATGATCAAATTCTTTGGCAATTTGAAAGACCCAATGATCTTTGAAGAAACTCACAAGGAGTGCGATAACCAAGAAGACTGGCTTAAGCATTTTGTATAATATGGTGAATAAAATAATGGTCTTTTGGAATTTAGAGTAAAACATTACTAATTCATTAGAATCTTTTCTATTTTCATCTTATTTTCATGGCATTTTACCTTGTCGTTAAGAGCCAAGGTAGATAGCATGTCATTCAACCATGCAAGAGTCATGGTGTTCCAGCCATTTGGATCTATTATCATATCAATGTGTTTCACCATCCTCTCAGGTTTTCGCTTGGAGACTTCCTGCATAATCTGTATCAGCATTGATTGGTTGTCCTCGTTATTTTTGGCTGTTTCTATGATGTCCTTCATATTTTTCTCTGTAAATAACTGAAACAAAATATTGGTATAGATCTAAATCACATGTATGAATATCAATTGTCTGTGGTTAGAACATAAATATTCCCTTGATCATTAGTAATAAGTATTGTATTACATACTAACTATTTGATAAGCATATCATAGTAAAATATAGACAATAGCTTAAGAAATAAAGAGCCAACACAACGTCATCTTCTACTTTAAAAATGTGTTTTTAAAACAGAGTTATTGGTTTTTACCATGCCTTTTTAATTAAAACAATGTGTACTTCAACCAAAAGGAATTCAAAGCTGATCTTACCTCAGGTTGTTTCTTAGATGCAGTCCAGAATACTTGTGTCATCCACATTCTGACCCCAGGTTCTCCTGAATCCAGCAACTGAGCCAGTAGTGTTTGGAAGTATTTCTTCATGGGGGCAGGGTTCGTGGGGTAGATAGTATTAATTGGATCTATTATGAAAAAAATGAAAGATCCCCATGAAAATAAGAGTATGATGTAAAAAAACAAAATAATCTTGAATTCTCAGCCAATTATAATGACAACCATATCATTGTAAAGTGAAAGAAAAGGAATTGAAGTCAATATTTTTCAGAGGACCCATTTCTCAGATGACAGGGCACTGAGGATAAACTCCAGCAAGAAAATGCATTCTAAGTCATATCAATTATCAAATGAGTCTCATCTAAAAAAAAATCTGGATAGATCAAGGGAGACATGAGATTTGGACCTGCCCTGTTTATGTGATATGAGAACAAATAAAATACTAGACTCCAAAAACTTGTAATTTATAATCGATGGTGCAACCTTACATACAGCAGATATTCATCAACATTTTGAACGGCTGCTGAAATGACCTACCTGTGTCGATAGAGCCCTAAAACAGCAAAACAAACAAACAAACAAACAAACATTTTGAAGACAACTTCAAACATCACATACCACTATGAGGAAAGTTATGACCCCTGGTCTACAAATAGTTCTTATCTTCAGCTATGTAATTATTTTTCAAAGGATATTAGAGTGTACAAGAACCCAGATAATATCTTAAAAATCTAAAACAGAGAATCAGAAAAAGAAGTTTGAACTATTCAAGAGTAGACATTTAACATATTGGGTCGAATTCTCTAATGGAAATAGTTTACAATTGTTCAGATGTTAGGTATGTAAAAAATATTTCCTATTGGCACCTCTTCTTAAAGATATTGAGTATATATGTAAATTTCTCAAAAATATGAAAGATATCAAAGAAAGAAATCATACTTTTTGTGAGAAACCCTATACAGTTTTATAGTCATCGCAACTTCAGTTTAAAAATAATAATTCTGCTAATAAGAAAATTCATTGCAATCAAATGTGAAACAACCACAAGGTTAAACAGATAACTTTGTTATAATGGGGACCTTGTTGTCTTTTCACCTTTTGGTCTACAACTTTTATCAACCTCATCTTAGTGTAATTTTGGGAATATTTCACAATGTTTCATGCAAACAAATATAAATATGTCATAAATCCTATGTGTTTTCTATCTTCATTATTTTTGCTTAAAATTTTTATAATGTGTTTCAGAGAAGATCATAGAAATAAGAATTGTTACAAAAGAGAGGTTTTACTGGATCAAACACTTTCCCAAATCAAGACAAGTTATGTTTTTTTCATTAAAAAATTGGAAAGAAAGAAAGACAATCTGAATATGGACAAAATTGTTTAATATCTGTGACTATTTCGTAACTTACTCAAAAGATTGGCATCCTCTTTGTCCAGATAAATGTTGATTAGCTGTTCCAAGTATGGTGTCATTGTTGCGGCCTCTCCCTGGGCGAAGTCATTCAGGTGTCTGCCACATATTACGTACACATTCTCATCTTCCTCATCATATTTACTCAGTAAAAGTGGAATCAACTTTATTGCGTATCCCAGCCTCTTTGTTGATTTCATCTGTATACATGGCAAAGAGAATTATTGATAATCAGTAATAATGTAATTTTAAAAAAAATAATCTACATTTAGCCAGAGGAGAAATAGTTGGAGAACATTTTAAAAAGTTAAATGTACTTAAGTGTTATGATGAGAAAAATAACTGTCCAAAACAAGGAGTTCATTAAGAAAATAATCTGAGAGATTACTTGGGCAATTTGTTTGTTGATAAAAAGAGCGAGGCAAAATACAAATGAAAATATATCAAGGATGATAAACTTGGCTATTCAGGATTGTTAACAGTTCCATCAATTTTTAGTCAAATATTTTTTTTTAGATATACTATGATATCTAAATGAAGGCAATGTGTTTTTGTATTTTGTGATGCTTTCCGAGTTTCAATTTGAATGTTGTCAATTCCAAAACTTACTATATTTTCTGTTACGTTCAAAGAAATCTGTTTTTTTAAATACAAATGACAAATATTGTTTTAATTATGAAAATTAATGCAAATATTTTAGAATGGTAAGTTTGACATTTAGGATTGTTTGCCATAAGAATATTTTTGTCTTTAAAACAAGGGAAAGAAAATCAAATCACTTACCCACACCAGCAATTTGCCTAAGATAGCATTTGCAATGAGAAAGTGAGCTGACATACTCGTATCCTCCGAGTTTAAGGCATCCTTGCTGAGGCATGTATAACACATTGCTGTAAACACTTTTAGGTCATCGTCACTAAATATACGGCCATCACTGTATAATAATATATCATGAGTTCAATAAAATATAGAATCAAGTGATTTTCATCATCACAGACAAGTAAAAGAAACAAAAATTGAAGATAAAAATGTCCTCAAAGGAATCTGCATACAAATTCTAAATAGGTACCGGTAGTCAATTCTCATAGTCTTTATGGACCACATAAGCTTACTTAGAAAAGGCCCATATAAATAAATAACTAATGCAAAATTGATTGCCACTCAATTGAGATACAAGTCGGAAACATTTGCCACTTTAGGCCTAGTAGTGACAGCTGATTGAAAAAAATGGTGACATCAAATTCTTACTTGACAGGTTCAATGATACTGTTGATATTGTCCTCAACAGCTCTCTGTAATGGCCAGCTTTCAGTCCAAGGGAGACTTTCATTCTTCAGTACAACATGAAATCTCTTCATTACTTCCATCACTTTGTCTTTGTTCTCCTGGTAACGAAATGATAAGAATGATATGTATAATTTCATTTTGGTAAATGATTCTGTTAAAACCCACTTTGACTTCTTGGGAATTTTTGCCCCCCCCCCTCCGACAGAATAAACTAATAACAAGGGTGATAACTCACCTTAAATCAAACAAAAGTCACCACCAAGAGGGGACCAATTCACAATGTTTGTAATCGTGACACCATTTTGTACATTTTGTTTTAGATTTTAGTTTTAGAGATGAACAATCTTGTTCTTCATTTTATTCTACTTTTAATCACTTTTTAAAATGTTTTTTTTCAAAGCCTTGCCCTTTTTCTTTATAATTAAACTATAGCTACCATTCAGTTTTTAAAAGTTGTCTGTAAGAAAGGAAATTCCATACCTTCACATCTATTTCTATATGTTCTCCAATTGATTCTATAAGATTATAGAGTTCACGTTCATTATCATTTGGTTGTTCTAGAAGATTTATTCCCCAAAACATCAGTCCTTCTCCAAACTCCTTTAGAATGCGAGCTTTCCTGTAATGACATTCAATCCGAAATAAGGGAAAGTTAATGTGTCCTTTTTTTCTAAAATCAATAGTCATATGCTGCCTAGCATTCATGACTAAACACAAAGAGAGGAAATTCACAGGATCAAGGATGTATTATATATTCTAAAATGACAAGGGCAAACAACACATAAGATTGACATCTATGGTCATCACAAAAATAACCAATTGATTCAAAATAATAGCATGGAAAAAGGATGACTTGTTTTGTCTCAAATGTACAGGAGGCAATTCAAAAAAAATTGTAGCGTTCTCATTTTTTACAAAACAGACCAGTTCGACTCATTGCCCAATATCACTTCATTTCATTATACGTATGTGTTTATATGTTTTACTTATTTGCTAAGATTGTAGCTCTTCAGTGCTGCCTAACCCTGAAGTTCAACCCTGAATTTAAAAAATTCAGACGCATAGGTGATAAGCTGTCTGTGTCCATGATAAGGAAGTTACTGTTTTTCTTTTGACCATTCATAAAAACTTTTAGAATTTTCCACCTCAAGAAATTGGAAACATAATTTGCTGGTTCAGTTGTCATCACTATAATCATTCCATCAGTCATCAAAGCAGAAACCATTTCAGGAGAGACCACGCATTTAATATTTTCTGCAGGTTTATGACTTGAAGTTTGGTTGGATGCCAAAGCTTTTTATATTCTAAAACAATTCAATCTTTTCTTTCCCTTTCATTTTCATTTCTTAATTCAAACAAAAATACAGAGCATCATTTTAAAGAAGGAAAACTTACTCCAATCCTCGAATCAGATCATCTACACAAGAACAAAACTCTTTGATACATTCTGTAGATTTTTTCCCAGCTTCTGTTGGTAACTGAAAATACTTGAGGCATTCAAAGATTTTGTGTGCTTCCTCTTTGTAATCCTGAGAGAGATGAAAAAAAACTTCTATTTGAACAAAGAATTATATTTCTTAGGGCTTTAAAATTTCCTCAACCTTTTCATTAATACTACCGACCTAATTCACTACTGATAGTATATAAAACTGACTAATAAACAACAGACATTAATCCATATCATGAGTCATAGCAGTGACACAGCGGGTACCTACCTTCCATCTTATGGCATCATTACAACCAAAAACTGAGTGTGCAGCCCGAAAACATTCATAGCAAGGGCGTTTGAGTGCTGGAAGAATTAAGCCTACCCAATCTGTCACAAGTGTTTTATTGCTAATGAGGAGAGAAAGAATAAAAATTAAACCCTGTTTATAGATAAGGTGCTCTACAATATAACATAACAAAGTGAAATCAATTACATTTGTAGCTGAACATCTTTACTGACTTACTTTTACTCTATTCCTTAACAGTTGTTGTGGAGATTTGTGGGATGATGACGTTGTAATCTCTCTCTCTCCACATCAATCAGTTCATCTTGTCTCAAGGAGTTCAAACATGCTCAGCAAGTCCATTCCTTGATGTGTTCCATTGCCCTTCAACTGTGCCTTGCATAATTGTCTTCATGTCAGGTTTTTGTTTTGTTAGTACATGTTACCGCTGAGCAGTGTTGTGCCCAGCTCCATGTCTAGCATTGCTGAACATAGAGCTGGAAAACTTTGGATTGGGTAGAAAAGGCAAGCAGGTGATCAGTCCACTGTGCCCATACCTTGAATGGCACAACGAGTGTCACTTTTTTAGGTGTTGCCCTAGTTTTGGCCATAACAATATTTGCTGTTGCCTTGATGGTAAACCCCTCAGCTATAAGAAAATTTAGCAGATATTGCATCATAAGCCGTTCGTGTCAGGCGATGTGACCAAAACTTACCAGTTAGTGAGGGTCATCGACCATTGGCGCCTCTAATGTTTAATATCTAAGAATACGCTTTTAGGTGGTTACAGGGTGACTGCTAGACTGACTCTATAGGGATAGACAAAGAGCATGTGGTCAAGTTTATTTTCAGATCTGATTCATATTCCTTCCTTTCAGGCCAATTCTGGCTCACTCAATCAAGACGCTGCTATGAGTTACATATTATTCTAACTAGATGGCTAACTCGTTATACAACAGTTGGGATCCATATATTGTTAACGATTTCTGCACTTGGGTTGAGTGAGATAGAGTAAAGTTTTTTGCCCAAGGAAGTCAGATTTGAACCCATGCCCCTCACCATGGAAATCTGCTGTTAAGACCACTTGGCCACTTCACTTCTACACATACACATACAAACATATATACACCACACATATATATATATACACACACATACACATGGTATTTTTACTTATCATTGCTAGATAGGTTGTGAAAGAATGATAATGTCATCTACTCACTTTGCATAAGATTCTTCTAACTTGTCCATTACTGTGCTAGGATATCTTGAGTCTTCCAAAATTTTCATATCTAATTTTTCCAGAAGGGTTTTGTATCTTGGAGCCACAGCCTTGAAAAAAGAAGCTTTTTTCTGGAGATAAATGAACAAATAAAACCTACATTTGTGTCATCCACAAACAACAGAATAATCATTCTGTAATACATTTAGTAGGGAACCACAGTTGTACATCAATTTGACACGAGATTAATGGAAGAAACAACAAGTATGCTAACTTACGGAAAACCAGCATATCTTAACCCTCTGAACCAACCTTTCTATTATGTATCATTTGCAGCACGAGATATTTTGGAGATGGTCCCAATGTATGATGAGAACAACAAAAAGTTTGTAGAATGGAAGATAGTATCAATACCCTTGAACGTGGTCAACAAGCAAAAATCTTCTGTCTGCGCACACAACACACACTTCTGTCGCCTTAGCAGAATACAACCCAAAACCGCCCACATGTCCACTTTCTCATTTCCCATATGAAACTGTTGCACATCATCTGTTTGAATGTGGACCACTCAAGGACATCTATTAAAAATATCTGCCCTCAAAACCAGACATCAGCAACACCCTTGATACTAACAGACATCAGTTACAGAACACTTGGAAATTCCAAACCATAGTATCAGATTAAAGGGCAAGAGCTCAATTATTGATCCATTGGATTGGAAAAGTAATGTAGAGTAGGCAGTGAGTAACACAAATATATCACACCCGCAACTCAAATGTTTTGGTACTAGAGTGCACACACATTTTCAACTTTCTACATTCAACAGTGTGTTTACACTGTTTATTCTAAAATCTAAAACTTTAGAAAGAAAAACTATCATTGAGAGCTGTGGTTTAAGTTTGAAAATGAAAAAAAAAAGAAGAATATTTTTTAAAGTACAGATAAAGAACCCTGTTTTATAGAATTGGTTCAATTGTTTTCACATTCCCTCATGTCATTCTTTGGATAATACAAATGCACTCTCTCATTACCTTTATTTCTTTTCGGTCCTGGTCACCAACAAATCTGAGAACTGCTTTAAAGACAGAGAGAACTTGTTCAAAATTCCCTGTAGATGTAGACACAGACTCCAGTAAGTCAAACATCAGATCACTGTATATCTCAGCATCTCCAGGTTTCCTATAGAAGGAAAAAAAACATCAATGAGAGATTTGAAAATATATCATTAACCTTAAACAGAATCTGTCTAAACTATATCATCTCTTCATATTGTTCTTTATGAATAGATGTGAAATAATTATAATTTTAGATATAATCATTAAATATTGATTCTCTTTGATCTTTTCCACAGACATTAAGTTGATTACGAAGTCTTTGATCAAAGTTATAGAAAATATATTTTCTTCTATCTGCTGTGTTTAGTCATAAATATAAAGTTTACTCTCTCTCTCTCTCGTTCTATTTCTCTCTCTCTTACCCTCTCTTCCACAGGTTGGGATCAGAGGTCTGAATTCTCAGTCGCTTGCATTTCCTCAACAAGTCCTGCATGCTCTTACAAATCAAATTCATCCATTTCTTTTCCTAATCTTTGTCCAGGACTTCATACCATGTGTTATTATCATCTTACTCGTATTTCTCACACTATATTTTCTACAATGTTCCCTGAAAGGTCTTTACTGATATTTCACTGGTTTTCTTGTCTCTCATGATCAAATCAGTAATTCTTCTAAGCATTCTCATCTCTACTAATATCTTTTTAAAATCTGCTCTTCCTTCTTTCCCACTGTCTAGTATTCTGTACTGTATGGTTGAACTGATCTGATGACAGCCATTCAAACTTTGATTTTGAATTTTTATCTGCTTATATTTGACAGTCTAACAAGTGTAATATGTTAATGTCATTACTAGCTGTGTGCTTGTGATGCCATGCACAACAAAGCTACTTTGTAGTGTCAACCTCTATTATATTATACGTTGGGATCTAAATCTTGTTGCCATTTTAAATTGAACCTGTGTTGGTCCCAACACAAAATTACAGTTTTGATGCGATATCAATTATCGAACATGCAATTAAACAAAACACAATATTCAAATGAAAACAAAAAGATGGGTATATAAATATGTTATACTTGCATCATTTTTTGGCACAGTTTCCTAATTGGTTTACAAATGGTACTGGTTACTTCTTTACTTCTAGGAAACCCTGGTCTTTTTGTGGCTGCTATTATCTTTTTGATGGCATTTTTAAAAGTTTCTACATCTTCAAAATTCTACAACCAAAAGACAGAGATAAAGAAAAAATAAAATAGATATACAATTAAATGGTAAATAATCATATTGAATATACAAACAAATAGACCAGTGGATAGATATTTTTCTTTTGAGCGTTTAAATTTATCAGTGAATATAAATCATCATCAAGTACAAGTCACCAACAAACTAAAAAATCTCGGGGTCTTCCTAGACAATGACTTATCTATGACTTCTCAGATCTCACACC
>JARBEQ010266535.1:0-10147 GCA_030265355.1 Tritonia tetraquetra
CCTGAATAGGATCAGGGGAGTGGCATATAGGTTTTCACAGAGAAAAATAACCGACGCTGCCGGGAATCGAACCATGTTCCGTTTGCTTCTGAGGCAAGAATCGTACCTCTGTGCCACTGGGACCCCCCTTAAAGTTTATACATGTTGTAAAAAGACAACCGATGTAAGATGTAAGGATTTTTTTCCATGTCTCTTGTACTTTAAGCATCATGTAAATAAAGAATGAAAAAAAACAAAACAAAAACAAACAAAATGATAATGTTGAGAGGGATTACAATAATACAGTGTATTTGGTCACGATGCCTTATCCAGGTGAGGGAAGTAACTCAATAATAATTGTTCAGTAAAGTTATAGAGGAATTATTTCCTTTGGATTTGTCTTCCAACGGTTGTAGTGTACTTCTGATGTAGCGATCTTTTTTCTGGTCCCCCAAGGACATCGTAGCCGACAGTATATACATGAAACACCAACGTATTCAATACATCAAAGAGAGAGGCTATTTTAGATCAGGTGAGTGTCCGTGATTCAAATTTAAAGTCATCTGATTTAAGCACCTTTCGACACTTGAAGATCATTTCGGAGGTGGGATCTCTTGTTTATAGTCCATCTCTGATAGGACTTGAACCCGCACAGCTGGAGGAAAAGCCCTTTAAAATAGTAAACTTTATTCGTCCCTTTTGGGAAATTTATTTGTTTGTTGCTGTTTTAGGGCTCTATCGACACAGATAGGTCATTTCAAATTTCAGCGCCCACCACACGGCTTCAAACAAATCAAGGTTTAGGAAGAGGCGCCTGCAACACTCACGGGTCACATAAGCGCTTGAGAAAAAGTAAGACCAGGGGGACGACACATAGTTCAAAGATAGAACAGAAGTAGAGTCCAGTAGATCAGTCAGTCCCTATCCCGGTCTGAGCGAAAAGAATTACTCAGGCAGCCCCTGCAGAAGGGATATAGGGGTCTACTCAATTCATAAAATATACAGTAATCTATATTGTAAAAATGAATACTATAAAGAGAGATAATTTAAATGAAAAAAAAATATCATCTCTCAAAAAACAAAAAAATGAGAATACAACTGAATATTTCCACCCCGTAAGAGACCCAAACCCCAAGCAAAACCAGATCATCTCATTCCAGGACAAGAACAGAAAGCTACATGGGAGCAGGGACGATAGGCGAGGGGGATACAGGACAAAGGAAAGAGTGTGGACCGGTTTAGCACCCCCCGACCCACAGAAGGGGTCCCGCTAACCGCCCGCTGGGAAATTTGTCATCTTACAATTGTGGACATATAATCAATCATAAATACATTACACATTATATTGGACATATTACAAAACATTACAATTCAGTCATAGAAATACAACATTTACAACTTGTGGCCTCTCATTCATCCCCTATCATTGATGGGTCACCGCAGTTCAACGCCCCGTGAGCTGGGGCAAAGTGTTGAACTCAAGGACACAGCAAAAAAACCCTCAGCAGGTAGGTTTCGAATCCACTTCGTTCTGATTATGGGGCAAATACAGTATTGCTGAGATACAGTGCCCCCAATATCTTAACTATTTGACCTGGCCGGGATTCAAGCCATGAACCTCAGGATCTGAGGGCAAGTGCTTTACAACTGTGCCACAGACAGGGCCACATGTCAGTGTCTTTCTTTCTTTATCAATAACCTTTAGTACCTTTCGGTGTGAGGTTTACGCGGGATATACAAACTTTCGCCACTGATCCCTATTCAGTGACATACTGCTAATGCATTTTGGTTTAATTTCTAACTTTCGCAAAAACAGCTTTGACACAATATGAACAAAAATTATAGCCATCATCATAAAATTCACGACCAAAGACATATTTATAAGTATGTAGTTTGTTCTGTTTTATCTTGGGTTAATATTTTTCTTTAGCCATGACTTAGCTTATTTGATATGAACTTTTTTCTCAGGTTTAGTCTGAGCTTGGGCTTTTTTCTTCATCATCTGAATCCGTTTGTTCGCTGTTACCATGGACAGATTAGCAACTGCTTGTTTATTGCTGCTGCTGCTACTACTACTACTACCACTGCTACTTTTAGGAAACAACGGATCTGTACTACTGACAGGAGAAGTAGCTGCTGCTGGAGGAGAACTGTTGAAAGAGCCAGAATGAGATTTCACTGAGTCTGATCTTTTCTCTTCCTTTGGAATTTTGATTGAGGAATCTGACCTTTCCTTTTTATCTTCCTTCTGGCTAGAGCTTTCTGAGTGCTTTTTCTCCTCTGTCTTACTCTTGGACTGCACTTTCAGACTGCTCTTTTGATCTTCTCTGCTTGATGATTTAGTGGTTATTTCTGCCTTTTTTGCCTCATTCTTGACAGTTATATCTGTCTTTTTAACCTCATTCTTAACTGTTATATCTGTCTTTTTAGCCTCATTCTTGACTGGCAAAGGTGACTGTTTAGTGGTTACATCTGTCTTTTTAACCTCATTCTTGACTGGCAAAGGTGATTGCTTTGTGGAATTTTCTTGTTTAGATCCAGTCAGTTTCGTTTCAGTTTTGACCACCGGTTTTGAACCATCACCTTTATGCTCTATTCTCTTCATTGCAGCCGCATTTTTAGAGTCTCCCCTGGGTTTGGTGAGATTTGCAGCAAGCCCAGCAAGCCCCACCATGGCTTTAGAGGAAGAGGTAAGGCTGCCTGTGTCTTTTGGAGTAACTATTGCCTGGAAGAGAATTGTAAGACATGAAAATAGATAGTTATTTCATGACAAATATCAGATTATACAAAAGGTTAATACTTTTATTAATTCAATAATATAATTGCATATTATTGTATCAATTTGCATGTATGGTTTACATTCTAAAATTCACAATAGCTATTTTGGATGAATCACTACTCTCTCAAAGAAAGCCTTCAAATTCCTAGGTATGATGCAATACACCTTGACAGTATTTAGGGAACACCAAACAAGAATGTGTTAGAAAGAGTAAAGTCAGTCCATAATTAATGTTGAGTTCTGAATCTCCTTAGACATGTAGAGTATGAGCCCACCATACCCTGTCACACCTTTGTCCATAATGGGCTGGCTTCTACTCTTTGACCTCTACAGCATGGGTAACCCCTCTGGGAGTTAAGTTCCTGCCAGCATTGCTCAATGGGTCATCAAAGCATGCAAACAATCTCACCATTACGATGGGAAGACAAAGGGGTTGTTCACTATGCTATAATAACTCTAAATATGAAACCAAGATTAAAGAGTGATCAAAAAGAAGAAGAAACCAAGATTAAAGTACACAAAATAAAAAAATCATCAAACCTTCGGGTCAATTTTGCGGAATGCCTGGCTGCCCGAATCTGACTCAGACTTATTTGTCTTGGTAATAGTAGATGTGGACTCCTTAGCAGTTGTCGATAAGGGCGTAAATGGTTTAGCAGATTTAATGGGTTTTTGGGCCATCTGTTAAAAAAAAAGACATTAGAAAATCATTACCTTGCTACAAAGTTTCTGCACAAACAGAAGTTCACACATACATAAAGGTAATGACCCCCATATTTTGTAAAAGCACATTTCACTCTTTAAACCTGGGTCCTCAGAAAGTCAAAGCAATAATTTTTAAAGTCTGTTTTTGGTACATTGCTAGCTGCCCTCTATGTCAATTTCCTATTTTTGTATAAATCTATCTGCATGCTCAATTGCATATCAAAGATTTGTTGCGTTTTTTAAATATTCACTTCACTAGTTTATCAATGAAAGTTTCTAATTCTATTTACAATTCAAACTCAGTCCCAAAGCCAGATTCATGAAAATAACATGCAATATCAAATAAATCCCATCATTGCCCAAATCAAATCATTATGCTTTTAACTTAATCAAACCTAATAGCTGGTCATATTCCTTTTTTGACAGCTTACTTACTGTTCATTGAGTCTAGTTTCTGTATCAATAGACACTAGAAACCTCATAGGATTACTATAGTAACAGTCAAGAGTTTAACCTATTTTTAGAGAACCTTGACTTTCGAAATCAAGCCTGTCAAAGTGAAATGAGGGATATTCAAAGTTCATGAGGTTTTCATATTAGCTTCTTCATCCAAAGTCAACCATTTTGTTTTTTCATACTTCTTTTGTTTATCATTTATATGTGTATACCTTGTGTTTGTATACTTTTTCGACATCTTTAGGTAAGGACATAGTCAAAAATTGCTAAGTGCATACCATTTTCTTTAAGCTTTTTGTGCATCTTGAGCAGTACCAAACAAATCTGGGATCTCTCACATCCTGTCCTGTAACTGTTGGCTTGTGACATTCCTGTGATCAAGAAAACGTGTTTAGAATATAAGTAGAAGCCTATCCACACATCAACAAAAGCAGAAAGGAATAACCGTAAAAGAAAGAAATCTCAATGAGAGCAAAATTAAAAGGATAAGTTGCGATAAGGCCACCTATCAACGAGGAAAATGATCATATAAAGAAAAATACAAAATATTGATTTTAAATCAATATATCACAAACAGGTACTTTTTGAAACAAAAAAAATGTGTTAGTAGTTAGTATAAGTATCAAAAAAGAAAAGTACACCGTCAAATCAAACTTACACAGCTTTGAAATTCAATACAATTTAAATCTAACAACCAGCATATCACTATCAGGATTTGAACTCAGGACCTTTAGTGCGACAAAGTGAACACATTACCGTTACTGCTACACCCCCTTTCTTTGTCATAATCATTTTATTCAAGTAATTATAATAAGACAATTAAAGTGAAAGAACCACCAACCTGATGATAGAGGCTGTGACACTCCTGACATTCCACCAGCTGGTTACCAGAGCTGACATCAAACTGTCTGTGATGGGACCATTAAAAAAAAACCAGATGCATGACAGGATTAATTTAACTTTGTGAAATTATTAGGTTTCAATATGTACATATGCATCTCAAAAGAGTGTAGAGTAAGATCAAATTCATCCATCCACAACAGCTTGACGATTACAAATTAGCAATTACTTCACTGTGCATTGGAAGGGAGATGGCTTTGTTGTTAACTCGCTTGCTTCTAAGCCCTTTCCTGGGCCAAATACGCTTCATACTGGAGGTTTTAGGGAGCGATACAATTTTCATAGAAAAGGCAATCCTTTTGAAATTTAGGCACAAAAGTAATTAGACATTCATTTTTTTAAAACATAAAAACAGAATTGAGCTACCTTTCATACTTTTTTGTTCTTTTCTTGATTTATGTACAGAAAAAAAATGTTATTTCTAACAAGGCCTCTTCAAAGCAATTGTGAACAAAGAAAACAAGTCTTATGCAGATCGATCGGTAATTTCTCAGTCAAATTGCAGAAATTCATACAGCATAGTGTGGTGAAAATAGCTCTCAAACCATAAAAATATGCACCCCAGTTCAGCCAAAATGTTTTCTGAACAATGAAAAAAGGCTGCACAAAGTCTAGGAACAGTTCCCAAAGTGTCAGGGGAAAAACATAACTGTTATCAGTTACTAATGCCTATCCCGTATATGTACGGGAACCGTACACAGAGACCTTATTCCTGTCCCGTGTATATATACAGGAACTGTAGCTTCCTTGTTTTCTTGGGCAAGGAACTTCACTCTGATTGCCTCACTTGACCTAGATGTAGAAATTGGTACCCATTTTCATCTGAGAGTTGGGAAAAATAAAGTGCGATAGACAAGCATCCCATTCAGAAAGTGACGAATTATCACTAGTCTGCTTCACACTGTTGAAACCAGGTCAAGCTCCGGCCTCAAGAGCCTCTTAAGGACATACTGTGCATTCCCACTTCCATGTCTGTGGATCTTATCACATTATCCCTAACAAGCGCACCTCCTGCCACTTGGCTCTCACCACAGTATGAAAAAAGAAAGCCTGTCTGGTTGAATTAAAGCATCACAAGCTATCAGTATTCATTATTATGCAGTTTTGCACAGTGCTTGTTGGTGCGAGGTCATTAACTGCAGCGTAGCCTAGTTGGTGAAGTGAGGCAGAACGTGAGAAAGAGCCGACAATCGGAAAGATGTCACTAGGTCTAGACACTCGACCAGTCTCTAGATATGATTCCATGAAGTGTGTTAATATAGTTGCGCATGGTGCTATATGATACTTGCCAATTAAAACTATCACACTTTTCAAAATATATATTAGTACAAAATAAGCGCACCCCTGGAACCAATTGTTTAAGCACATTGTGTGCTTGTTAGGGATAATACAGTATTAACAAATTGTGAACTTTGCTTTATGGGGCAACTTCTGCCATGACTAAATCCAAGTCAACTGCCAAGTATATTAAATAATTAACGATCCAGATTCAAGACTTCAATTCTTCTCAATTAGAAGCTATAACTCGGGACAAACAGAATGGCAATGAAACTATTATTCTTTAAACCACTTCATTTGCATTTCAGTACTTATATCATTTATATCTTTCTTTCTTATCCATTCCCTTTTACCATTACAGTGTAGGGCCAGCACAATGAGTCTGGACTTCTCTGGATCAAGCTATTAAGCCAAGCAGGTGATCAACCCACTGTGAATCATTTATATCATTAGTATAAAATCATACCAAAAGCAATGTCAAATTTGAATCTCACCTGCAAACTACACAGGCAATTCCCAAATCTCTTGCAAAATCACCAGCATCCATTTGTTGCACAGGTTCTTCCTCATCACTGATAAGTTCAGGGTCTTGTTTAGTGGCCAATTCCTTTTCTCTTTTAACTTTTTCAGCTTTGTCTTTTTGCCGCTGAGCCTCTTCCTTTTCTTTCTTTTCTTTTTCTTTCTTTACTTTTTCACGTTCCTTTTCCTTATCTTTGGATTCTTTATCTTTATGTTTAGATAGCTCAAATCTTGATCTTTTCGTGTCTGGCTCCATTTGGTCTGTTGCAATCTGAATTTTCAAGGTGCAAAGTTAAGTATCAATCAATCTCCTCACACAGCTGATTTTTTTCAAGCATTATATACATATAATATATTCATTTTATATAAATTCGATCAAAACCAATATAACAATCATAAGGGAAAGAAATAACAAAATAACACTCATTATATGAACAAATCAAAATGATATTAATGCATTGTAATATTAGAAATTTAAAAAAAGCAAAGAAAAATGTGAGTCAAAACCAACAAACTGCTACCAAATGTAGGCTGCAACATAAGCTGACAACTGGTGCACTGTATGGAGCGCACTCACATAGAAAATTCTACACATAATGTCAATATGACATATGAATTTGTGAAGATGCCAAGTCTCAAATTTCAATGTTGCATTCTATAGTGATTTAAAGAGCAATGACAGGCATTTTGTTTATTTTATTGCATGCTCATATGGTGCTAGAATATTACAAAATGATATTTTCATCCTTACTTTATCTTCCCTTACAACACCTTTTTACTCCACTCATATCAACTACGATATCTCTTCTTAGTCTTAGCATCAAGACCATTTTATAGTAATTTCCAAAATTGTCTGAACTTTTCGGCAAACAGCAATAGCAATAGTCTGATTGAAAATGAACGAAAACAGGATTTTGGGGGGTCTGAAATCCAACAATTGTCTGAACATAATTTACAGGTCTGTAGACATCTTCCTTGGTCTTATCATGTAGTCTAGTTCCAATTCATTTATATCTATATTCAGCAGTTCAGCAACTATGACATAAATGATTACAGTCGACTACGGTTAAGTTGATGTCGTTGGGGGAGCGAAAAAAAACAAACCCAAAACCAAACACATCCGAAGTTCAACACAACCGTTGGACTTCACCAAGGTCAATGACAACTAGCAATTTGCCCAAAAAAATATGAATAATTTGGGTTTAATCAGTATAAATGGTAAGTCTGTCACAGTGAAATTAAGTAAAATCCGTGCTTGTTCCAAATAAAAAATCAACTCAACCCAAGATCAACTCAATCGACTTCAACGTAAGTGTAGTCTATTGTATAATGGAGACAAAAAAAATCAAAATTGCCGTGATACGAGAGGTTGAGCGCATTCATGCTTCTATATCTAACACTACAATAATGTGATACAGTCAACTATGCTTAAGTTATGTCACTGGAGGAGTGGAAAAGAGGACAATATATCCTAACAACTGTTAGGCTCGTTTTGCAGGGGAAAAATCAACACAGCCAAAGATCAAATTAAGTGACCTCGACTTAAGCAGAGTCCACTGTACTAGTTCTGATTCAAGCATTACTTTCTCTAGTGGTCGCTTTTCTCCCTCTCTTCGTTTCAAATCACTGTCACTTTTTGCTTTGGATAAAGCAGTTTTATCAATGTGATCTCCTGATTGACCAAGAACCTGCAAGGTAAAGAGTAATAGTAAATAGCAACATTAAATAGAAAATATGCAAATACATTATAATGACAATTCAGGAAGTGAACTTCCGGGACCGAAAACAGATTCATATAATGAACAAAAATATGGAACTGTTTGTGAAATACAAAGAGGTTGACACCTCCAGTTTCAGTTTAAATCTTTTATGAGTTTTCACTGCTTAGAAGGTGCTCATCCAACTAAAAACTTCATGAACACACAGAAGGTACTTGTGATTGTATGTATGGAGTATACAAAGTGTATTCCTAAACAAAAGGTAGCACGCAAAGGCAGAACCTTCATTTGAGAACAATTGGAATAGCTACAAATATACTTATAAAAAGAAATACTCACATTATCCATGATAACCAGAACCATCCCATAAAAACACACCAAGATTTGATATATATTCTGAATTCATGATGAGTAAAAGTGACAGCCACCAGCTTTTCATGCAAGAAAGTGAAAAAGGAAAATAAAATGATGAAAAGTGATGTTCCTGAGATGAATTTTTACCTTTAGGCCTTTGCGCTGGGCAAGAGTGTCATCAAGCATAGCTTTCAGCTGAATACCACCCTCTTTAGATTGCAGGAGTTTTAATGCCTTCACAAATATTGGGTCAAGTTCTACAGCTGTCATTGTATTAGCCTGAAAATGTATAATAGACCATGCACTGAAATTTAAAAAAATTTACAAGAGAAGCTTAGCCTAACAAGAATAATATAGATTCTAATTCTATATTAGAAGAAATATATCATGATACTAAATGAAAAAAAAACCCCTGTCGTTTTCATCAAAAGTAATGTCAATTGCAACGGGGTACCACCATCGTAATCAACACTTGCGTCAATTGTGATGGAATGATACTGACGTAATCGACACTTGCATCAATTGCAACAGAGTGATACTGTTATAATCGTGAAGGATTCGGGCAAAGGTAGAGCTCCCCAATTGCAGACACTTCTCAGGATTAAAACTGGCTTTGATTACCTACTAGCATCAATGAATAGAATCAACTGTTTTGATTTGACAGTAGAATGCCTGAACCACACTAAAAGTTGTAACCGGTCTGCTAGGTTCATTTTAACTTGACTCACAATCCATATAAGAATTTGGGAAAAGCAAGCGACTGTTTTTAAATAGACAGGTCTAAATGGATTTGATTCGGCAGTAAAAGCAATTAGGCTATCACTGAGCCAAGAATCGAATGCTTACCGCCTCGACCATGCGATCTATGTTTAATAGCCTGTCTAAAATTGGGGCATGGCTGTCTGGAATTGGGGCAAGGCATACCATTAATGTTTTTTTTTAATTATGGAAAAGTTTTACCCACAATGCATTTGGAATCTGAAACCAATCAAGAAATTATACTGAAATTTTCAAGTAAAAATTCAGTGGCACCGTTACTCTTCTTGACCTCACATGATTATCACGTCTTGACACCACAAAAAGTGTCCGGAGGTAAAGAAGCATGGAAAAGCAAAAATTGCGCATATTCTTGCTTTGGCTTTTATTATAACTCAGTGGTTGGCGGTTTCCCTCAGGTTTAGATGTCTGTGCTGTTTTTTATGCTATTTGACAATTAACACTGTGCTTTACCCTATTCTAGTTTGTATTCTGGAACTATATATTCTGCTCCTCTGAATTTAATTTGAAAATAATTGTGATTTTCATTGGTTGCATGCATGTTGTCTTCTTTCTTTCTGATCCAGTTCCCTTTTACCATTACAGTGTAGGGCCAGCACTAAGTACTGGATTTCTTTGGATCAAGATATTAAGCCAAGCAGGTGATCAACCCATTGTGACCATTGTGGTAGGAATTAATTTT
>JARBEQ010266546.1:0-10147 GCA_030265355.1 Tritonia tetraquetra
AGAGAGAGAGAGAGAGAGAGAGAGAGAGAGAGAGAGAGAGAGAGAGAGAGAGAGAGAGAGAGAGAGATAGATTGCTTTAGAAGTGGATTCAAAGCCAGATCTCATCATCCAGAGACGAGTAATTTATTCACTTGACCACAGGCATTTTACCTTACACCGAAAGGTACTAAAAGGTTATTGATAAAGAAAGAAAGAAGACCACAGGCATTTTTTAAAGCGAGTACTCAAGAGTGGTGCCTAGGGATGCACCATTGACAAACAATAACACCACCAGATCATGATAGGAGTTGAAGGGAGTGGGACAAAACAGACAGTTGAGTAGGTACTTGACTGATACTACTCATGTCTACAATGAGACAATCATTCGGAGTGAAATTTCTTGCCGAAGAAAACAAAATAATGCCTTATAAAAAAAAGTCAGGAAACAGCACAGGAGACGATTTGTGTCCCTGTCAGATCCACAATTTCTTCAAGGGGGTGGGAAAGAAATTTGTAGCAGAGTGGTTATGCTTTCGCTTTGAAAGCAAAAGGCACTGGGTTCAAATCCGATCCTGGTGGCAGCTTTGTGAATTTTTCTTTTAATATTCGATTTTTTATGGCTCTGCTGAAGTTAGGACTAGAAATAGGAGGTCCCGTCTTTGATATGACCTATGATTTGTGTTGCGAAGGGCGTAAACCGTAACAACTTTAACCTCTTCATACGAGCCAGGCAGAGAAAGGTTCTGGGTCAGTATCCTGAATTGGCGGCATACTGTGAAAAGCATAATAATATCAAAATGGTTCCTAAAGCAGCCACTGAGGTGTTGCAAAAAAACAAAACATTCCCAACACCCTTTGTTACATTGGTGAAAGAAAGATCTTGGGTGTCCAATTAGGTACACAGACTGGAATAATCATTTCACTTCAACACTCTTTGAGCACAAGACGGGCCTTGAATATTATTGAGGTATAAAGATACAAACGCAAACAGTAACTACAAATCAACACAGTCTGTTTTGGTCAAAAGTACGTATTGTGTAACATTGAACAGTGGGCAACTTTGAATGGTCAAACCGGAGTCAGTAATCTGCCACACACCACACATACTTCTGTGAAGTTTTTCAACACTATCTTTCTTATCCAATTCCCTTTTACCATTACAAAATACAGTGTAGGGTCAGCACTATGAGGCTGGATTTCTCTGGATCAAGATATAAAGCCAAGCAGGTGATCAAGCCACTGTGATAATATTTAAATCAGACTCTTCAAAGTTACTCCAGTTTACGGTACACATAATAATGGACACTATATTATATACAGGTACATCAGATGTCACGAATAAACTGCAATAACAGTTCCAACATAAAAAAACAAACTTGTGGTGCAGTCTTTTCATAAAGTTTATTCAAAATTCATCTTAAAAATACATCAGAATAACATATGTACAACATCCAATGTTCAATAAGGAAGTCCATCAACATATGGACATGTGAAGGTAGAGAAAGAAAAAGCAGAACTAATTTCTAGCACTGCACACTTCCTGAAACAATTAGTATTAGGTCGAGATAGATTAATCAGAGAGAAAAAATTAATTAGGAGGCGCATTTCAATTTTAGCCACGAACTCTCTGACTGCCGGACATTTTATTTTGAATCTGCCGAACGAAGACGGCCGAGCATGTTCAGGTATTTTAAAAACAAAATCACGGGGATTGTTCTACGTGAAAATGTGTGCGCGGGTGCGGATGGTTATGTTATAATCAGCAACATGATAAGAAATAATGAGGCATTGCATGCAATCACAAGAAATAGAAAAGAACAAAATATGGACAACAAAGTATATACAATATATGATATAAAGTTAAGTATAACACAACAGGAAAGTAGACATATGGTATATAAAACAACAATTTAAAGGCTTAAAAAATAGGATTCTCTTTACGTTAGATGACTCTCATTCTACATCGCAAAAAATATAATGAAAACTATCAGGTCAGACAATAGGAGTATTTCATTATGGAATGGAAAACAATCTCTCTAAATAATGTTCAATAAAGATGGTTATTAACATTATAACTGCATTACAATTACATATCACTTGAAGTATTTTTTCGTATATATATATATATTGATGATATTCACAATGCATTCCTCAAGAAATAATTACTTTCAAAAGGTAATGTGATGTGTCGTACGTATACATTAATATTACCAGCTCAAATTCATATGTGAGTAATTTCTTCATATTGACAATCAAGAACATTTCAAGATAATATTGGCAATTAATCAATTCAAACAAAAATGTACATATCTAAGGTATGTGAAAATGATACTGCAAATATTTACAGGATCAACACAAAAAGAGGATTGTTTTTTTTAAAAAGACGCAGACACCACAGTCACCCAAAGGCGATGAGTTTCACGGAACAGGTGCTTAACCCGGTTTTGGTGGTGTGAAACAGCCAAGTAACAATTTGTCACCCTTTGGATAGGATGTTGGTCTATCACTATCACAGATTACTCCTAACTCATTTGATAATTGATACCCATCTCTACATCTAGGTCGAGAGAGGCAGTTGGGAGTGAAGATTCTACCCATAAGAAAACAACGAAGTGCCTAGAGCGAACTCGAAACACCATCGTTTGCAAGAATCTTGATTTGGCCGCTAGCGAGGGCATAAATAGAGAAGAAAATCACACCATGTGTTTGCTTATTGGAAGAGATGTACTTCATTTCCTTACACACAATTAGAGTAATGTTATTGAGTGGAATCTGAAATATCAAGGTGATAGGGGGCCAGTGAAGAGAATTAGGAAACACAATGACAAGAATGGGAAACAATGCTGATAAAAACCAAAGTTGCAAATAAAAAAATCTAACCTATTTAGCAATTTGATTAATATTCTACGGTCATACCAGTAAACGGGCAATGATACAAATGTCTGTTTCTTACCCTCAGATGAAAAACAGCTGCAATACTATCATACTAAGTAGTATGTCTTTAAGAGCCTTTAAGGCTCACAGGGCTGGAGCGTAACCTGGTTTTGTTAGTGTGAAGTGGGCAAGTGACAATTTGTCACTTTCTGGATAGGATGCCTGGTCTATCGCAGAATATTTTCCCAAGACTCGTTTGAGAATTGGTACCCATTTCTACAGTTGGGTCGAGTGAGGCAGACAGAGTAAAGTGTCTTGCCCACGGAAAAAACGAAGTGCTTGAATCCACAATCCTCGCCATGGAAGTTTGTAGCCTAGACCACTCGGCCACCTATCTTACTAAAAAATAAACGTTAAATTAAATTTTTTGAAAGAAAGGAACAGTACATATAGAATGCTACCTGTTATCAAAGACAGACTGTGGTATGAATTATATTTTGGTTACTGAGAATGTATATTTTTCCCATTTCTGTCTAAAAATAGGCATACAGCTTCGTTTAATTTTAATATAGGAGACATTCTTTTAATAAAAACAATTTAAATGGCTGTGTGATAGTGTTAGTGGTTGTCATAGAATCATTAAGTCATTGAAGTGCAAATGACATTACAATTCATAGATGGCGAAAATATATATTAATGATTTTATAAACACTCCAGTTCAAAACCGTCTAAGAATGAATCATCTTCCAGATCTAAATCAAGCTCGTCATCATCATTGCTGTTGTCTTCCTCCATTGCTACTTTCTCCTCTGTGGCAGTGACACTTCCAGCATCTGTTACCACTGAATCAGTCAGCAACAATGAACTGGAACAAGAACAAAAAAACTTAACCACGGCAAAATATTCCCCCAATTGCTTCAATTTCACATTAATATTTACTAAGAAAAACCACAAATAAATAATTAAAAACAAAAACAAAGAAATGACAATGAAACTTGAGTGAAAGGGTGAGAAAATAAGAATATAGTCATTTGACGTGCCAATTGTTTCAAATGATAATCATGTCAGTTGACGTGCCAATTGTTTCAAATGATAAGAAAGGATTTGTAAAATGTAGTAATAATTGAATGAGAACACAGAAAGGTACATAATAAATACAACTATATTATGATGAGGGGCGTCCTTGGCTCAATGGTCAAGCCGGGGTTCAAGTCCCACCTGGTGCGGAATTTTTCATCTGGACCTTTCAGAGTTTTCAAGGCTCTGCCCTGGAGATTCACGTAGAATCTTCTTGTTGAACCTCCTTTGATATGACCTTTATGTGTTAAAAAAGGCACTAAACTTCAAACTTTAGAACTTTTTTTACGAGTATGGATAATATTCTACACTCCCCCTGTATGATTGAGAAAAAACAAAACATAGCTTATATCCCTAAATTTTCAGTCAAAACACTATTTGCTATTACCCATCTCCCATACCACCTCATATTTGCTGTGAACAAAGGTGAAACGATTGATGAAGTGAAAACATATCTGACAGCAACCAGAATTTTTAAAATACAAAAATCAGTGAAATATTTCCATTAAAACTAAGGAAATCCTTTACCAAGGGATGGAACGGTGAAACAATGTACGGGCATTCAAACCTACCTCGAATCATCTCCATCCTTGGCCCACTCATGTAAGTATTTCTTCCATGCCTTGATTTGAGCATCAAAGTTACGCCGACTGCATTTGCGCCATTTAATTGGTGTTCTTGGGTGTTTCTTACGATCAACGCATCTCTCATCCCTGAATAAGCAGTAAAATTTGGATGTTAATAAAAATTCTGACTCTCAACAATGCAAACCCTTCAAATAACAACTTAAAGCTATATTGAATATAAATAATTCAACTATGAAAGAACCTAAAATTTATGCAGGATACCTGCACCCCCCAGATGTAAAATTTCAAATAAGTACCAAACATAGCTCATTGAATATAATCTAACAAGAAAGAACACAAAGTTTATCCAGGATACTGCACCTCTTTCTAAATATTTAATTCCAGGTCTTTTTAGCATTTTGATAAACTCCAAGGTTTTTCTATCTTCTTCTTTGCGTTCAACGCAGTCTAATTCCATCAGATGATGTGAACTGGAACATTTTCCGTAGGTCACTAACAGTTTTTAAAAATGGTGGTCACAATTTTCAGACCAAAAGTTGATTTTGAGTGAAGCAATGTCTGCACCCTCAATTATAAGGGCTGCGCAGCAACCATGCTTATATGAGATTCAATTTGACAATGTAAAACAACTTGCCTGGGAACTGCAGCAATATACTGCTGGTAAGACTCTGTACACTTTCCATATGAAATCTGCTTCTCACGTCTTGCAATTATTACCTGGTCTCTGAAATAAAAAGATGCAAAAAGAATTTAATTTAAAAGTTAGGTTAACAAGGCAAGGGGACAACATAAATGAATAATCTATCAATTTTAGTCCATCTATAAATGTGCCCATTCATTTGATTGAGTAAACCCAAGCGCACATCAGACAAGACTTGCTTGCTTGTTTAAATGCAGTATTATGTTAAAGGCTCACCATGCTTCCTGTTTACCGTTCCTGTAAACTGTACACATAGCGAGCAAAATTCACCCTATTAGCATAACTGTATAAAACAAGCAAGCAAATCTTTCCAGTGCACACCTGGGCTAAGTTATATACCACAAGGCTGTTTGGCGCCAGGCATAGGATTCTATCAAGAGTGACACAGACACCACAACATGAAATACTATAGATCTAAGGATTCCAGGACCAGCAGGAAATCAGCCCAGTGTTCCATCAATATGCATGTGATAAGGAATCCAAGAAACAATCAGAAAAAAACCTAGGTTAAAATGCTCTCTCACCCCGGTGCTCAAACAGAAATGCTACATTTAAAATTAAACAAAAGAAGGTTATTTACCCACTTAAACAATAATAATTAGCCCCCCCCCCCCCCCCAAAATGACAACTACAAATGATGGAACAAACCAAAAAAGATAGACAAATTATTACGTGATCTATTTAAAAACAAAAAAACAAGCGAAATAAAGGGTGAAAATACTAACTCATCAATATCTGGATCCAAAACAGCCACTTCTTTAATGTCAGAATCCCTCTCTGATGGAAGATTCAACCGTCTGCGAGATCTGTGTAAGAGAAACAAAGTAACAACCATAAACAAAATAAAACCAATGTAATTTTCTACAGCGGCACCAGTCCACTAGATGGGTGCCAGTCACAGTTCCAATTTGGTTCCTTCTAAGCAAGGAATGAGATCTGAATATATTCCTAAAAGTACAGAATTACCTAAAAGACATTAGCGAATGACATACACTGCAGTCCACTCAGGGCCTATAATTGCTATGCTACATGACCAGCACAGATTCTGATTTGGTTGGCGTAACACTAGGCATACACTATCACTTATCATTACATAACTAATGAATAAAACGATTTCTGGTAGCTTTGAATGCCTTTTATCAATGACAAACCTTGCTTAAAACAAACTTTTTGTATGGTCCCTAATAGTTTATGGTGGGCTCAGGACTAACAGTGTAGTTTTTTAAAATAAAGTTTCAATCAGGCTAAATAAATCTACATTTCAATTTCAAATTTTGAACTTTACAAACCATAACAATAATTTGGCATTGAACCACTAAAAGTGACTGCTCACCAATGCATTCCATCCTCTAAACACTTCTAGATATTTTCTTTTCTTTCCTTCTTTATCAATTCATATTAAACCTTTCAGTTTCATGTTTTGATATCTTATTTCTTCCTTATCCAGCTCCCTGTTACCATTACAGTGTAGGGCCCGCTCAACGAGGCAGATTTACTCTGGATCAAGATTTTGGGCCAAGCAGGTGATCAGCCCACAATATCTTATTTCATAAATATAAATATTACTCTATATCCATCAAGTTACTACCAGGGTTAGGGGCTATACTTTCAAGTTCCAGTGATTTGTAAAAAGTGTGGCTATTAACCTCGACCAGGGTTGTAATTTCTAATTGTGTCCACTATTGCCAACTTCGACCAGCCGCACTCATACTATGACGGTGATCTGAGATGAATACAAAAATCTATCAAGCAATCATTGAGTTACTTCCCTTGGTTCTGTAATTTTTTGAGGCAACTATTCATCTTTTTAAGCGAAAAAATTACAATTTTGTACTGTGTTTACATGGATAATACTAAAAATTATGTAAGTTTATGAAAACAATTTGCTTTTAATCGATATGACTCATATTCTGAAGACAGTAGATAAAAAGCGCTAATTCTCGAACTAGTTTTATTTTGAAAGTAGTGTGATTGGTTCGAATAGGTTTCATCTCTAGTTTGTGTAGTTTTTTCTGACTTGGGTCATTTCCTGAGTTTTTCTACAAAAACAGCTGACACTCAAAGGGATATAGAGTGAACAACAGCTAGCATAAAAAGTGTTGAAGAAAAATAATTTTCAAAACAATGTGACAAAAATTATACGGGTAAAGAGAATCCAGCTACATCATAAAATCATATTAACCCCATAAGGATTGGGAGCAGATTATTTTAGTTGCAGCTACTTACAGGGGTCATGCACTAATCCTGAAAAAAATTTCCAGGACTTTTTCTACTTTTTCCAGGACTATTTTAGAGACTTTCGCGGAGAAAAAAATCTCATGATTCTCACATTTTAAAAATAAATGATATATATACACAGAGACACATGAAATTCTCCAAATTCCAGGACTTTTGTCAAAATTCCAGGACTTTCTTCCAAAACAATCAAATTCAAGGACTCCGCATGACCCATGTACTTATACCAAAGTTTTCTTGTACCACGTTGGAGAAGATATAACTATGGCCTCTATTCAGAGATGACTACAAACCCCAAACCCAGATTCGCTACAGATTTTACTAACATATCATATCTTGTTCTTTTTTTTGCTGTTTTAGGGCTCTATCGACACAAGTAAGTCAGTTTCATGGCTCCAAACAAATCAAAGGTAACTAGATGCCACCCATAGACCACTAGGAAAGACGCATAGTCCATGGGTGGCAACCCCTTTTGGTGAACAGGGCCCATTTATAAACCTGACCCCTGTAGGGTAGAAAAAGGAAAGAGAGAAGACAAGAGCGAGATCAGACATGATGTCACTCATGGACCACTAGGAATGACATAGTCCATGGGCGGCAAACATCATTGGGTGGTTTTACCCCCTGCTGATGAACAGAGGACCTATTTATTTTACCACCCCGGGTCCCTACGGGGGGCATATCATATCTCTGGCATGCTTAAATTTACAATAGAGAAGCATATTTTCCATGTTAAACAATCATGACACAGAAGTTAGCAGGAAATGGAAATGATCAAGAGAGACAAAGAAATTATTACTCTTAAGGCTTATACTAACATTATAACCTGTGAGCAATTCAAGTAAAGCTTACCTCGAACCACTGTATCCGTCATCACAGAGTGACCTGGAAAGAACCGGGGTGCCCCTAATAAATCAAAACGTTGTTAGTATAAAAAACAAAGAAAAATACCAAACAAGTGTAAAGGTAGGAACTTGTTATATAAACAATTAATGTTGAAATGAGTCAGTATCAACAAAATAAAATCATTTTTAGATAGTCAACAAATTAACAATAACATAAACATTAATGGCAAGCTATTAACGCATTGTGGTGAGGACGCAACTTTCGGCTGGCTGTGCCAACCCAGAGACGCATTTTTCAAAAATTTCCTGTTTACTGTTTGTTTTTCCATATATTCATTATTCAATTTCTTTATCTTTTACACATAAGTAATTTTGTACAAAAATATCAACCTTAATTGTTCATGAATAATATAATTATCGAAAGTAAATGTCCTCCCACATTGATGGTAACAAAATTACAAATAGCATAACTTTAGAGCAAACAAAAGGAAAGGTGTAATAACAATGAACAAACATTTATTCAACCAAATTTAAAAAAACCCCACCAAAAACATTTTTAAAAACAAGAAAAAAATTCTATTCAATTTTCGTCTATCTGCCATTTCAAATTGTTTCCGTATTTTGTCCCCTATGTCTTGTACAAAATAATAAAAAATATCTTATTTTGTGATCAAAGGGGCAAAAAAAGTTAATCAAATAGTCAAAATTTGAATTAGAGTAATTTTGACTGTTCGATTATAGCATCTACAATTAAAACAAACGGCTAGAATCTATCATGCGGCGGAAGTCTGGTGCGTCCACAAGCGTGTAGCAAGCTACCGGACATATATATGTGAATAGTTGTGGCACAAAATGATTGGTTGCTCTATTCAGTAAGGAAAAAACATAATAACAAATTATGTTAAAGTCATTAACCCTTTGAACCCTGGCTCCTGAGCAAGCAACACAGAGAAACAAGAAATGTTGATATAGAGTGAATAAATTGGTCGATCTTGATGTGAAGGACAAGTAAAATGACTTCCTTAATTCATTTAGTCCCAATGTTTCCAGCACACCGTCCTATTTCTAAATTTGTCACTGCCTTCAGTGCTGAGTGAGCATACAGGTTCAAAAGGGTTAAAGCATATGCATTGTTTAAATTGATCTAAAAATAGTCCCAACCAACAGGTATGAAATCATGGCATATGTTAATATCAATGTGGTTTTGATGACAGACCAAACTTTAGTAAAACTTAATGAATCAAATTCAAATTGCAAGTAAAATGATAAATAAAACCGCCATCAACAACCCCTCCAAAAAAGAATGAAATTGATCAAACAAAAGATACAAGGTGTAGTCACCACAAGAGAAATAAGCCAATAAAAATTCAAAATTTACATACTCATCTGAATCTCTGCTGGATCGAGGAGGGCTTGATGATGTGTATGACATAGAGTTTTTCTTGATGGGACTTAGCGACTGACGTGTTGTGTCAACTCCTTTTTTGTATCTCCTTTCATCCCTTCCTGCACCTCTCCTCCTTTTTGATTGGAAATAAAATGTGAACATGGTATAATAATCAAAATAAATTCAAAATCTCTTCTTGATTAAAAAAAAAAAAACAGTAGAAGATAGCACTTTAAGAATGCAATATCAACATCAAAAACAAATATTGGGTGAATTAAGTTTTGTTATTTGCCATGAGTGGTAAAACCTCCCAGCTTTTATCAATAGCTGAGGGGGTACCAACAAGGTCTACAATAATTCGTTTTATTGGCCCGTCTATGATTAATACTGATCAGTGTATTGCTCATGGTGCCAGTAAAGAGTTGTGGACACAGTGGGCTGATCGCCTGCTTGTCTGAAACTC
>JARBEQ010266557.1:0-10146 GCA_030265355.1 Tritonia tetraquetra
TTGACAGATACGACTACAGAAGGGAGGAAGGCACTTGACAGATACGACTACAGAAGGGAGGAAGGCACTTGACAGATACGACTACTGAAGGGAGGAAGGCACTTGACAGATACGACTACAGAAGGGAGGAAGGCACTTGACAGATACGACTACAGAAGGGAGGAAGGCACTTGACAGATACAACTACAGAAGGGAGGAAGGCACTTGACAGATACGACTACAGAAGGGCTATCATGAAGGCCACTTTCCTGAAGAAAGACGCCACATACAGAGAGCACTCTGGTCTTTGCTACTATGTGAGGACAAGCTTCAAGATTAATTTTTTGGGCATACAATACAATTCCTGTTTTCATGTTTGTTTTCAGGCATTGGGTTGGTGCAATGATGATAGCCTAGGAGGAATGGTAGGAACTTTTGGCAGAATGAAACAAGCTGATCCAGATTTTGGTAAGGATGAGAAAACTAATTCATTTTTTTCAAAGTTGTTTGTTATACACCCTTGGCAACTCAAATTAGGTCATATCAAAGATTTGAAGGGTTTGACCGCAAAACACGACAAGCGCCATTTTAAAAATAAGGGGTTATGAAAACAAAGAGCGATTAGTGCCATTTTTATAGAAGGGTAAAACCCCAAAATGCCCCAAAATGTGAATCACATTTTGTGGTCAAACCCTTCGTTTATAATATATTTTATAGTCCATGTCTGAAAGAACTTGATTCCATGAGTATTCCACAGAGCCAGAATCATAAAAATGTGAAATTCCAAAGGGAAAAATCCCCATGTCGGCACCAGGATTCAAACCCAAGACCTTCTGCACACAAATCAAATGTGGAATCGAACGAGGTTTCAAACTCACAATTGCGCACAAATGCCCAAAGTGTTAAATTCTCCCTGGTTGTATCAATATAGCTGTGGGGTAGCCGTAAGGTTGACTGATTTGTTAATCGGCCTTGTTTTATTATTTATACTTATACTGCTCAGTGTCTTGCTCATGGTGCCAATAAAGTGTTATTGATACAGTGGGCTATTTACCTGCTTGTCCAAAATTCTTTGATCCTTTGTATTTCTGTCTCTGCATTCAACCATGCTCAATTGATGGTCAAGATGCCATAGATGCCAAGCACATCTTCTTGTTTTCAATCACAGATGCCTACACTTTAGATGTGCGCATCTTGTTTGTTTTTTATGACTGAACATGTAGCTAGCCCTAACACCATATTGAGCCAGCTCGGAAAATGCTCAAGTCACAGAAATACACTGAAAAATAGCAATAGAAGAAAAGTGGAAAGCTGATTAGCTCTGTGGGTTAGAGCGTGGCCTCTGTCTCTGACTAGGCGGTGTTGTGCGAGTTTCCGAAAGGATGAATAAAGTTTATTATTATTGTCATACGCCGCAGTGGGTTCGATTCCTACTGTTGACTTTCCACTTTTCTTCCATGGCTATTTTTCTGTCTTTTTCTGGCATTTTAACATTATCGCACCTTGCTTGATGCTTTTCTAGTGCCTGCCCCCCTTCAATTCATTCAACACCTTATTGCGGTATAAAAATGGGATTCAATCAAACAAATAAATAATCAAACAAAAATTGATTGATTGTCCTAAACATACGTACATTGGACAGTCACTCCTATTCCCAAGCTCCTGTTGTTATCGTGTCTCTCTATAAATAAAGATGGAAAATGTGTTCCAGAAAAATGGCTATAGAAGAAGAAAAGTGGCTATGTGGACCGTGGGGGTTTGGTAGAGCATGTGGCTCTGTCTCTGGCTAAGTCATTCGCTGGTGTGGGCTCGATCCCCATGGTTGACATACCACTTTTCTTCTTCTGTGGCTATTTTTCTGGCACTTCCACTTTTTCCATTTTTACTTAATACCATTAATTATCATTATTAGCTCCCATTTGATTGTATTTTATGTTCACATCTCTCTTTATCTTTTGCAGTTATGGGCCATGTTTGGGCCAACTGGCTGGACTTGGCATCCAATCGAAGATTGGTCAGCGGCAACGACGGATTGTCTGAGGATATTGCAAGAATGGTAACTCTGTCGAAGACAACACCAGGCATCACCACAAGGGAAGTGAAACACGCTCAGGCTGTGGATCTCTGGGCTCAAGGGTGAGTATTTCAGTTGCCCAGAATTGATGGAATTATCGTTCTTTCTTTATCATTTCTCGGTTTGCCTTTTGGCGTTAGGTATCTTTTGGGTGTCTTTTAATCAGGTTAGTTTGGACAAGTAGGGGATAAGCCCACTGTGTCCTAGGTATGAGGTGGGGTTGCCACCGTGACCCCCCCTTTGGTCAAACTTTGGCTTCATCTCACTTGACCTGTCCAGCATGGGTAGCCCTATGAGGAGCTTTGCTCAAGCTGGCTCAGCTCTCATGGTAGTCGTAGAAGCAGGCAATTGGTGACACCACAATAAGGTTTTTAACTGCAGGGACTGACCTGCCATCACAGAGCTTGAAAATCTTCTCACTGTTTGTAAACTCACATTTAGTTGCTTTTCCCTTACAGACAGAACGTTCATGACTATTTGTCTGAGTAGCTCGCCCTTCCTGCTTTTGTTGTATTCCCTGTAAGGACGTTGTCGGTACGAAGGTCATTTTCATTTAGGTAAGAGGAGTAGGGGTTGGGGTAACTTTATCTTTGCCGTCAGATTCTAAGCGTACAAGTGACATTTTTCATATTCTTTTTACTGTGATGAGGTGGGCAAACATTCCAGTGTAAGGGCCGCATGCACAAGGTAGACAATTTTACTGGGCCGCATAGTTTATTGATACTTTAAGTACGACTGGCGCATCTGTGCCATTCACTATTATACTTATAATACCTTTCTTTCTTAGCCAATTCCCTTTTACCATTACAGTGTAGGGCCAGCACTATGAGTCTGGATTTCTCTGGATCAAGATATTAAGCCAAGCAGGTGATCAACCCACTGTGACTTATAATACCACTGTCACATATATTTATATGCGCCTGTAGAGAATGGCCCTTTTCGTGTTGAAAAAGTAGTTGTAGTTCTTAGTTCACAGTTCATAAAAGATATCTCTTCAGCCTGGAGTGATGGCAACTGTACAGAACAGCAGAGATGTTAGGAGGTTAGAATGAGTAATATCTATTCTCTGTATTTTTTTGCTGCCACAGTTATATGGACCGGGCAACTGATCTCTGGGAAGACATCTTAATGGAGAATCCCCTAGACACCTGTGCCGTATCCATGGCATTCACCACATATTTATTTAGAGGCAAAGGCTTTCAAATCCGTGACTGTCTCGCCCGTGTTCTTCCGTACTGGAAACCAACAATGTCTCACTATGGGTAAGTCTTTCTGGTTTTTCAACATAGAGATCCTATCATATAAACGTCTTACGTTCTTAGCACACATAAAGTTCCAAGCATAAATGTGTTTAGAAGACTTGGATAACATAGTGATTTCCTTTTGAGTTTGTTTCTGCGCAGCACAATTTAGAAACATTGCGTCTACTTTTTCATCAACTTTACCAATTAGTGCCACCCCTGCCGTTGAAAAATTCTTCTTTCTTTCTTATCCAGTTTCCTTTTACCATTACAGTGTAGGGCCAGAACAATGAGTCTGGATCTCTTTGGATCAAGATATTAAGCCAAGCAGGTGATCAACCCACTGTGACCATTGTGGTAGAAATTAATTTTGCCTGGACACCGGCCTTGTGGCCAACTCTTGTAGATTTTTAACTGCCAAGGGTTTTTTAATGTGTGCTCCGTGCACACAGGACCTCTGAGTTTATCGTCCGTCTCCGATAGGACTAGGTTCTTGATTCCACCTACCTGAATAGGATTAGGGGAGTGGCATATAGGTTTTCGCCAAGTTTCAAGGAGAAAAATACCTGTTGCTGCTGGGAATCGAACCCAGTACCTTTTGCTTCAGAGGCGAAAACCTACCTCTGCACCACTGGGACCCCTCCTTTGAAGACTATACCAAAATAATACAGAAAATTGACACAGAAGTTTGATATTTTCTTTCCTTTAGTACCTTTCGGTGTAAGGAGCATTAATCCTTGAGTCAGGCATACACCTATTTCTTTTAATCCATTTAGTTCGGGTGGTGGGGCTGCCACCTCAGGGCCCCTTATCAGGCCCTGACCTCTTGGTCTGGGTCTTCATTTGAGGCCTTCCCAATATGGTTGTACCTTTTGGGTATAGCCCTCAAAGTCATTAGACCACTCAAGACTCTCCACCACAACAAGGTGGGTCACTAAGGAGAGATTGATATTTTCTACTTGTTCGGAACATGGAAGTGAGGTGGCTGAGTGGTCTAGATAACAGACTTTCTTGGTTAGGGTCGTGGGTTCGAGTACGGCTTTAGGCACATTTTTTTTCCTCGGGTAAGAAATGTAACTCTGCCTCACTCGACCCAGGTGTGGAAATGGTTAAAAGTAAAAAAAAAGCATAGCACTTATATAGGGCATATCCACAAAATTCATCATGCTCTATGCGCTTTACAATGTAGTTTACCCCTGCCAGGCCATATTACTTCTGTATCCTTCTCAACTCTCAAATGAGATTTGGGAAAGTATTCTGTGATAGCATCCTATCCAGAAAAATTGTCACTTGTCCCCTTCTCGCTACCGAAACTGGGTTAAGTTCCGGCCCTATGAGCTGACAAGGCTTAAGGACATACTTTCTACTTGTTTGGAACATAGAAAGAACACGCCAATCCCTCATCTTTAAACTACACACTCAACATGCACCTGTGTGAAACACTTAGATTGAATTGACAAGATAAAGGAACCAAACTGCAGACACTGCTTCGCCCCTATGGAATCTATCGGGCACCTGCTCTTGAATAGCCCATAAGATCACAGATACTACCTCCTCCCCGCACACCCCACAATACATAATAATGATAATATGCATCACTTCTATAGCGCCCATATCCATCAAGAAGATGCTCATTGGCACTGTACAATGTTCAATAACAAGGGGGACAAAAATCATGAAAACAATTCATACAATCCAAGACATTCACATAATACACGCAAGGAACAGGGCACTCAAAGATGTCGACGTCAACAAAACACACCAAAACAGAAACGACGACAAAACGCAAAAGCAACCCTCCTAAAGTACATAGTATCAAAAAATACAAAACAGTTACAACAATTTGATTGAAAATTAATCTAAAAAATTCTGTTTTAAGTTTGGTCTTAAAAGATTGAAAATTTATACAACTTCTAGTCTCTGTGGATAAAGAGTTCCAGTCCATTGGTGCACTAACACACTGTATTTGGAAGACGCACAATGGAAGAGAACCAGCTACCTAATGAAGATGGCATTGCGCTGTTAAGATCAGCTTGCTCGCAGCAAAAGGGATTTAACAACAACAACTACTTGTACACACAGTGGGCTGATCACCTGCTTGACCTAATATCTTGATCCAGAGTAAATCCGCTGTAGAGAGCGGCCTCTACACTGTAATGGAAACAGGGAACTGGATAAGAAAGGACCCTACACTGTAATGGTAACAGGGAACTGGATAAGAAAGGACCCTACACTGTAATGGTAACAGGGAACTGGATAAGAAATAAGAAAGAAAGAAAGAACAACGACTTGTTTGGAAATGCCAAATTTTTCAATCGATTCAAATGCATGATTTCTCTCCCTTTCTTTCACCAGTAATCATATTTTGATATTCATTGTAAAATGACAATCAATGATAACAATGTTTTTGCAACTGCAAAAGCGCTGAATGAGCAAAATGGCCCCTTTTTAGGAAAACTAATCCAAGTCTTGGTTTACTTTCTTTTAAAGGAACTCTTTTGTTCATCATGATCTCAAATTCAAGTTTTTAAATCAGAATGACAGAGTATGAACTCATTCAATGAAAAAAACTAAGAATCACACAAAGGGTAGGTATATTCATTCATTTGTGAAAGTCATGACGAAAGAGAGAAGCTTGGCCTCTATGTTCCGAATTTAAAAAGTTCTAATATAGTTCCATTTCAATTGTTTTTTTGTCTCAGTTATCTTCTTGGACTTTATTCTTACGGCTTGGAAGAGTCAAACATGTTCTCTGAAGGTGAAAAAATGGCTCAGAAAGTAAGTTTGATAGTTGATCCTTTCATATTGTTGGTGTAATTCTCTAACCTTGTAAGTCCACAGATTTGAAATTTTACAGGAGAGGCAAAAAACTGAAATATTCTACAACCTCGTACGCCAAATCTATCACCACACTACCAGCAGAAAACCTACGTTTATTAGGAGATCTAAGCGTTTAGGATTTCATCAAGCTGTGATCAATAGAAAATTATGTTTTGGGCAGACGATTAAAAAATTACTTTCTATTGGTCATGAGTCTGTATAAGTCACTTATAAAAGGTGGGTGATTTCCCTCTAAATCGAAAACAGGATGAATAAATGTGGTTTTTAAAAATCCGGATTTACATGTTTAGAAAATTATTTGTGTGGCACAATGGTTAAGTCATTCAACTCTTAAGAGTGGGAAAAAATCATAGCTCAGATCCCTGCACAAAGGGAATAACTCTAAACTGACGAAAATGTATTATTTAAAATAATTTTTGGGGGGCCAATTTAAATAGTAAATATTGTGTTGAAAAATGAATGAACTTTCCAAAAATATATAGTTTTTATGGGATTGTAGTTTGTAGGAGAAAAAAGAAATATTAAAAAAATTATTACTTTTCACTGCTATATTGTCTTTTCCCAATCATTTTGAACTCCAAACTGTCACATTCACATTTTCATCATTTTCCCCATCACTTATAAACCAGCGCATCCCAGACAGCACCCTAAAACAACCCTTACACCTAGGTGGAGTAGGACTACATGACATTAGCAACAAAACGGACAAGGCCAGACTAAAGTTTATAGACAAAATTATCAAAAATCCCCCTAAATACCCTTTGGCCAGATACTATCTAGGGACGAGACTCAAAATTTGCGCAACTGAACCTTCAAGTACCCCATTTCGAAAGACTAGATGCTCCCCCCTTTTACAAGGCAAGCAGCCACATGATTAGGAATCACTACGACATGATAGCGACGGGACGGGACAGTAGGGAACTTTATCACAGACTGATAGGACACTACTTGGAACCTCTACAACCCCAACAGACAGGCCTCACCACAGAGAACATTAAGACAGCATTCACCAACCTTCACAACAACAGGTTCACCAAGAACACCAAAAGCATCACGTAGAAACTCTTCCATAACGCGCTACCAGCACATAACACCAATATATGCACACTATGCGACACACAAATAGATAGAAAACACCAATAAATACATATCTTTCTACATTGCAGTAACACATCACCCCTGATCAGACAAAACATCGCGCACATCCAAAACACAACACGACACCGCGTACACACAGAACTCGCGATCAGACATAACATAATACCGTCCACGGACAAACACACTCATGAGACAAACATCCAAATATTGGGTGAAACACGAAACACCTTATGGATCGCCAGGAACATAAGAACACACACTGCACGCTGCGTCACACCAATCACAATCACAAACATCTTCCATCACCAAATGAGGAAGAAACACACCCTCATTAAATAATTAGACAGACTCATAGTATGGAACAAACACAAACGACTGACTGAGACCCTAGCGGCACTGACAACCAGACTTCCTCCCCTCACCCTCTTCCCCCCTCACCCCCCATGGCCCCTGCGCTCATTCTTCTACTCTCTACACACTATCTCCTTCTCCCCAGCTACTTCTGGTTCTCCTTCCTGGGATGCGTGCTGTTACATTATGCCTTTTTTTCTTTTTTCCCTCCCTCTTACCCCACCTCCCCAACCGTCATCAAATATTACTTGCTTTTTATTTATTTATTTTTCTGTGTGTGTGAGAGAGAGAGAGAGAGAGAGAGAGAGAGTAAATCTCTTTCCCCTCCCCTCCCCCCCACCACTCTGGTCCCACCCGCCCGCCCACCTCACACTCTCCTCCCCTGAGGACAAGAAGGACACAGCCAGCTGTAATGTTTTTGTGAGTCCCGTGTGTGTCAACTGTGTGTGTGTCAACGGCTGCCAATGTGAAAAATTATTGTACATATTCTATTTTTATTTTTTTTCATAGCCCTTTTCCTCTACTCCTCCCTTTCTGTCTCTTACGCATTAAAAAAAAACCCAAAAAAGGATTCAGTTGGAATCCTAACCCATGATGAACCAGGGGATAGCAGATGTTAGCCAATCGTCCCCAAACAGACACCGCATTGCACCATAAAATATACACGAACTGACACCCCCCTATCCAGGTACCTTTGCACATGTAATTTTCTATTAAATATTTTTATCATTCCTAATTTTTTCAGTCATGTACCCTGGTCCACAGCCCCCTATTGGGGGCCACGATCTGCAAGGCGATGCTCCAGCAATCTCCCGTCTCTGGTGCCAGACCTCTGCCGGCTTCACCGCCCAATGCCCCGAAACGGGTTTGGGCGTGATGCCAGGGGCTCTGCAACATCGGCCAACCAAGACAAGGCCACATAAGGGAGAGACCTGGAGAGGCCATTAGCAATGAACAGTCGAAACAGTGGAGGGTCGTGACTCTTCCTAATCTTCCTGTCTCCTCAAAGCTACTTCTGATTTATCCGTATCACTGGTTATTTAAGTATGTTTAGTCAAAATCCCTGTGAAATCCTCCCACTAACGCCACAAGCACGCCCTAATCTTCTTCTCAGTTCTACCTGAGCTTTTAATTATTTATTTATTTATCTGTTTTGTTTTTTTATACACCTATGGCTATTTTTCTGTGTTTTTCTGGCACTTATAACATTGTCATACCTTGATTCATCAGTTCTGTTGAACCGCTTTGATATCACTTTCCTGAGTTGGAAAGGGCCTAAAACTAACAACTTAAGAACTTTGCAATTGCTTGTGACCAATGTTCCCTCTGATTTTTTCTAGTGTTTGTGCGTAGATTTTTGGTGTTGTGCAAAGTTTGGTGAAAAAATGCCAATTGTGTGGACATTCAAGTATGGACTTCAATTAGATCTAGGAACTTAAAAAAAAAAATTGTTTGCATTGGTGTGAGCAGACATTTATCAACAGTGTACGCCTTTTCTCCCTCGCGCACAGCTTAGAGGGAACAGTGCCTATGACACGTTTTAGTCTCTCTCAATGTGAATCGCATTACTGAAGTTTGTTCATCAATTTGATATTCTTTGGTTTTATTCTTTTCTGTAAAGGAGAAGAGATTTGATGTACCGGTAGCTAGTTTTACACCCTTTTCAACCCAGTTGAGTTATCTTCTTTACCGCCACTCGTGGGTAAAAAATACCCACCTGGTGTGCATATTTACTCGCTGTGCCTTTAAATGAATGGATATCCACTTCAAACTCCATGTTTGCTTCCCTCATTCATTTTTCTACCTGTGTCTGTTGTTGTTTATTTAATTTATTTTTTGGGGGTATCCCTGTGAACTTTGTTTTGCTTAGCCTCTTGCTGGTGTTTTTTATCCACTGACTATGTAGAGTCCCAAAATTGAAGAATGTATGTTTTTTCATCTTTTCTTATGTTTACATATTGGATCAGGGGGGGGGAAGATTACGTCTTGGGTTATTCGCTCTGTTAAAGTCACTGGGCAAGTGGTGAATATGACAAGTAGCACGTCTCGTTAACGGTTTAGTCTGAGGTGGTCCAACAGAACTTCAAGATTCCCCATGAATATATCCAGGGTAGAGTCTTGAAAATATTTTCATTTACCGCCTTATTTTTTGGTCCATAGCTTCAAGCAACTAAGCCTTTTGTTGTAATTGATAACTCTGAAAACTTCTTAGAAAAATCCTGAACTGGCAGGATTCAAATCCACTCGGCTGTGGATGCCCCACCTTATGAGTGAAAACTGCACAAACTCATTCATTCTTTTTGGGGGGCGGTCATAGGTAAGCAGTAACACTTTCACCTTGTTTGTGACGTGGGGATTTCTTCCTTTGGACGTCCTTAGGGTTTTTATGCCTCTGACCCTGTGGATTCCTTACAGAATCAAGTCCTATCGTATATAGACTATAAAGCGGAGATCCTGCCTTTGATATGACCTATAATGAGTTGCTGCCCCGTGTGGGCACCGGGGTCCCTCACTGTGAGGGTGCAAGAATAGTCCCAACGTGAACCTGCGTGTCGTAAGAGG
>JARBEQ010266579.1:0-10145 GCA_030265355.1 Tritonia tetraquetra
TGGAAAGGTTATTATCTGGGAAAGTCCGAAATCGTATTTTAAGGAGATAAAATTGTCATTGATGTCTTTAGTGTATCCAAAAATCCTGTGTATTTCTGGTGTATCTGTTCCCGCTTATAGTATAACACTGTAATTGTAACAAGGAAGTGGATAAGAAAGAAATAAGTTACAGGTCTGTACTGCTACTACTACTTCTGCTATGTAGCTATTAGACCATTTCTACAACAACAACTACTACTACTACCAAAGATCTTTATCGTAGATGATCGTTGCAACTACTACTACTACTACTACTGCTGCTACTACTACTGTTACTACTAGTAGTCTTCTACCAGATAGGCTCTTCTACATAAGAACATAATATATAACTAACGATCATAGAAACATCTTTGATACAACTGCTAGGCACGGATTGTTTTCGTCTTGCAAAATAAGAGCTCATTGTTGAAATGAGGTACATTTAGTAAAAAATTATATCGATATCACCGTCTACAGTAGATATTGAAATGCAATGACAAAATAAAACACAAAGACTCAGGAAAAAAGACTGTGAGATCAAGGGGCTTTCGATTAACTATGAGTCTATTTCACATTCATTTTCTAAATTTGAAAGAAATAGACAGATTAAGCCCAAATAAATGGTAAGCGTGATCATTCTTCTTACTCGGACCACGAATACAATCAGATCCAAAGCTTGTCTAATCTACGTAATCGATCCTTCTTTCAAAGAAAATGGCGGCCATGAGAAGGAAACATTGCTTGCTCCGAGAAGTGAATGCACCGGCTTCCAACTTGTGGAGATGGAAAACAATCACAATATGCACAGGTGTGTTATTACGTGTATTTCAATAGCATACGATTTCAAAATCTGTGGGGCAGAGAACCGCTTATACAGTTATCTTGTCATGTTCTCCCACTCCTGGGCAACAGTTCAATTCAGTGACGGTGATCAGTAGTAACTGAAGAAACTGACTTCACTTCAAATCCATATCTAGAGTCTAGACGTCTATAGATAGTCTAGGCCTAGAGAACGCAAGTCTGATCTGATGAAAATATTGAGAAACAAAAACAAACGGTTCGGGAATGATAATGAATTGTTCAGAACTGTAACTTGTAACTTAGAGAGACTCTACATTCCTCCTCTATAGACTATTACAAATTACAGTAGTTCGAAGTGACTATTCGGACTCGAATCAGCCTATGTGTTTCACTAAGCTTTCCTTATAAGTGGGTGGCCAGGTAGCAATTAAAAGCATCTGGCAACAACCTGGCCATGTTAGGTTTGCAAGATGTCTACCTCTCTCCCCTCACCCTACTCCTGTCTACTGACAAGTAATTGAAGTAAGGATATAAAATATAAAATCCCCCGTCGACAGTTATATTATCTCCTTGCACTCACATAATTCACTTAGAAGCCGAGTCTGAATAAATAAAACCTTTTTTTCGGACCTGAGTCTGAATAGATAAAACGTCTAATCGGACTCGAGTCCGAATAGAGGTGGCCATTACACAGTTACATGTAACAGGGCATGGATAAAAGTTCGCCAGAGTGCCACTGAAAATTTGCCGTGGATATTAGTGTCTCGTCAGAAAAATGTAGTTCTCTCCGGCAAACACTTGCACGAAAAACGGCAATAGTCCGTCATCTTAAAAATACTTTCATGCTGCGAGTAAAGCAATATCAATAAGAAAAACAACAGCCGTCAAATGAGTCGGTAATGTTGTGCATGCGTTCTCATTGGGTCGGGTCAATGTGGCTAGTTTGGGGCTAGATTTAAACTACGTTTAGCGCTCCAGCTAGTCGCTAGTTAGTCTTTGTGTTTTCGGTTGGCACCTTTTTTAACTCCCTGATGCATTTGATTTGGCTTCTCCGCTGTTTCAGCTTTCCCGTTTAGTGCTTAGCTGGACAAGTCTAGCTAATTGCTATTGACATATTTGATTCGAAATCTAGACTTAAATCTATTCATTTAGTCACTCGCCCTGACGTCAACGGCAATAATTTTATAATCTGACGTGTCGCTGGTATCTAGTCTGCCATTACGAACATCGACTCGCTCCGTTTCAAAGTTCTACTTTCGTTTTCTCTTCACTGATCTGGTTCGTCTGAGACCGAGAGTAACTTATGGAAATAGTCAAAAGTTCTAAACCAATATGTGTTGGATTAGTCTCAGGTATGAAGCAGGTGGGAATGAATTTGATCAATCACTGGATGAATGTAAACAAACCCAAGGTAGAAGAAAAATGTTGGCAGCTATGTGATTAGTTGCATAATTTTCTCCGGTTTGGTTAGGCACTTGCAGGAAAAGTTGAGGCAATGAACTTTCATCCATGAGGGGGGGGGGGGGGGGGTGGTGTTCACGTTACCAGCATAATAGAGGTTTCAGTATTATTGTTCAAACTTGCAAAAAGTTTGGAGATGTTCCAAGTAAGTTAGGGAAGTTGTAATTTATGTTGTAATATTTACTCCATTTTTCCTTCCAACTCCAGGAGCTTCCGCCAGTACCCTTCAAGATATCAAAGTAGCAGAAAGCTGTGGTGGTTACTCCTATCTTGACAGTGGCTCCCCAGGTTCTTGTGTCCGCAACAGATTCATTTATTGGTATGACAATTGGAAAATTCCTGACAATGGTCATGAGAAATGTTGTCATTTTTCTCAAATATTTTCTCTTCCTGTTCCCTTTTGAAATGTGGTCACACTCCTACATTGTGATTTTGCATATTATATTTGTGTGGATTTCAAGACAAGGGTGTCCCAGTGGCGTAGAGGTACAGTTCTCGCCTCTGAAGCGAAAGGTACCGGGTTCGATTCCTGGCAGCAACACGGTCAGGTGTTTTTCTCCTTGAAACTCGGTGAATATAATAATGCCACTCCCCTGATCCTATTCAGGTAGATGGGATCAAAGAACCTAGTCCTATCGGAGACAGACAATAAACTTGGATGTCCCGTGTGCACATTGCGCACGTTAAAGAACCCTTGGCATTTGAAAATCGTAGCTTGGCATTTGAAAATCGTAGGTCGCTGTCCAGGCAAAATTAATACCTACCACAAAAGGTCACAGTGGGTTGATCACCTGCTTGGCTTAATATCTTGATCCAGAGAAATCCAGCCTCATAGTGCTGGGCCTACACTGTAATGGTAAAAGGGAACTGAATAAGAAAGAATTTCAAGACATCAGAATCAGATGTATCACTTTAAAAAAATGAAGTACTGATGAGAGATGCGTTTTTGAATAATATCATATGACTCAATGTAGGGCCAGGGTCATGTTTTTAAAAAAAATTAACAGAATCATTGTTGTTTATATGACAAACATCTGTTTTGTCTTGATTGATATTCGTAATGAAGATGTTGAAATGATAGTATGAGTTAATAGAGAACAAGTATTCCAATTAAACATGATGTACAATAGCGACATGATATTAGCTTTTTCTGTGTCAAAAGCGCGCTAAAATACCCAAACAATAATTATTACATATTTGCTGACTTTTGATACATTGATTTACATTGACTAGGGTCTCCTTTGACAGCTATCTAATTAAATTGTTTGTTTTTTTCAACCAGGCGTACATATCAGGATGTGCTGGAGCTTATGGAAGAATCATTGGACCTCACATTGTCAGGGAATATGGTCCGCTATCAGTTCCAGGACTCGCCCATCCTGCCCCAGGTGTCGGTGCATGAAATGTCTGGTCATGTGGTAGTGTTGGTAGCAACGATAGCCAGTGTACATCGCCTTGTATTTCCCCATCCTAGCAAGATAAACAGACAGGTAGGTATTAGAAGGCTTAGCTGTTGCAAATGATTTAAATTGAAAAGTCAAGTCATTATACTATACATGTCCCTTAGTGCTAACACGTCTGTGTGATGACTAAGGAGGCTCTTAGCATTATACTCTACAAATTATAGTTAAGAATGCATGCATTTTAAAATTTGTACCATGAGGACAAGATAAGAGCAGTGTGAGTTTTTATTATAAAGGAAGGTTTGTGATAATAAAAGTATTAGACTCTCCGTTTGTTCTTAGTGCTCTTTGTTTTTGGTTAAAATTGATTGTTTGTTGTTTTTTTTAGTAGTAGAATGAACTAATTTCTTGACATTGAATGAAGAGAATACTGTTTGTTGTTTAACCTCTTACTTTTTTTATTTTCTTTCTTCACGTCACCAGCAAAGTTTTATTCTGTCGGAGCAAAATGCCACGTCTATATTTTATGATGCTTCCCTACCTGACGACCCCCGTAACCAGTTCTTGTTGACACCTGGTGGTAGTATCACCTCTCACCTTCTTGGGGCTGCTAGTTGTAAATGTAGTGATGGCCATGCCCTCTTTGCCCTGTCTACGAATGCTGGGGGTATTCAAGTCATTAAACTGCCTCCTTTGGGTGTGGATGGTAAGTTTCTCTCACTTTACTGCAATTACCACAAAAAAGTGTAGGAACCAAGTTCAAACAGATATTTATGATTTTATCAATAAATACAGTGACACACCGGCTGAAATGAAAATGGCTAAATCAAAATAGCTATGGATTGAATGAAATTAAGTTTGTTTGTTACATACTGCCTGTCCTGTTGTATTGTAGTAATACAGTATCTCTCTCTCTCTCTCTCTCTCTCTCTCTCTCTCTCTCTATCTCTCTCTCTCTCTCTCTCTCTCTCTCTCTCTCTCCAATGCACAGGGTCAGAGCCATGAAACTCAAGAAAGTTCAAAGGAAAAAAATCCCAATGTCCCTGTCAGGATTTGAACCCAGTACCTTATGCTAACAAGGTGAAAGCATTATCGCTACGCCACAAAGTCCCCAATCAGGCCTGCGCCTCTCCTTACCATAGTATTTTAAAACTTATCAACAAGAAACAAGTGTAAGATGTTCATCCATCCAAGCCAATGACCGGTCAACGATCGGTAAATGGTATAGTATTTAGTATAATATCAACAATTTACTCTCTCTCTCTAGCTGCATGGTTTCTCTTTACCCCAACCGTTACAAGAATTATTTTCCACACCCAACAGACCTGTTTGCACCGTCTCCTCACCCCCTCCCCCCACTCTTTTTTCACACCTTGGTGTTGACACGTTTGTGACCATATCTTTTTCACCCCCCTTTCCCCTCACCGTCTATCCAAAATTTCACAACAAAGGTCCTTCATACAACCCCCTCCCTTCCCGTCCCATCAGCATCACTACTACTTACCCCACTGCAACCCCACCACTTATAGCTAAGAAAGAGGCTGTTAAAAAATGACACACTTGCTAATCAATGCGTCCGTCTGTGATTCCTATGGTCCCTGTGATCTGTTTCTTTCACAAACTAGATGACCGACAAACCAAAAACACATGGCCAACAACCTACGTGAGAAGTCCCTTTCAACCAATCCTATCCGAGGGGTTGTAAATTGTCATTTCTCATGTAAACTTTTGACCATCAACATTTAAGGACCTCCCTGGGGGCGGGGTTTGTTGAATGACAGTTATAATTTCTCATTTTATTGGCTGATACGTAAAACCGTGTGGTCACAGACATAAATTAGACAACTCAGAAGAGGAATCAGGCCGACAGGTGATTGGTGAGCAGAGCGATCAGGCCATAGGTGATAGGCGAGGACACAAAATGAAAAATTCTGTCCGTCGCGTGACCCGTAATAGTGGGGGCCAACGGAAAAAGACGTTCGCTGGGAACGAAAGGTGGTGAATTTAGGAATTTTCCGTCCACAGGACATAGGTTTAACCGAAAGAGATATATTAGACCCACAGTATTCGTTTTATATGTTGTCTACTATAAAAAGATATTGTTCAAATTAAAGGATGAATAAATGGAAAAAGAGTGTTAGCAGCATTGGTATCAGACCCTCAACTGAATCGAGTGAAGTAAGCAGAGTTTGTGTGTTCCTAAGTGGTCACTCAGCCATCTAGTCACTGACAAAGACCACATTTTAACAGTCTGAATGAAAGGAACATTTCCTTCAAAAGAAGAAACTTTTACGTTTAGAATCCGACGGCGACGATATTTATGTGACAGTCACTTCCATGTTCTTTCTTTCAAAATCAAACAACAAAATAGCACTTGACACACAGACAATGAAAGAATGCTGTGTGCAATGAATGGCTAGAGCATTAAAACAATTTTCTTTAAAATTTCTTACTGCGTTTGTTTGCTATCAATGTAAGAAAATATAATTTGTTTTCTCTTTTCAGGTGTAGTGATCCAGCAGGAACTCTCATGCTCATCTTTGATGAAAAAGTTATGGACAGGGCTTGTTCCTGCGGTCATGAAGTAAATATGAGTTTCTCTCTATCTCTTTCATAACCTTTTTAATGCTGAATGCTTCTTTAATGTTTGTGGGGGAAAATGGGAAGGGAAACATAGATGTTTTGTGTCTTGGCTCATGATTATCATGGTTTTAATTAGGGCATGGAGAAGAATAGAGGTTTGTTGGCTCTGGGAATCGAACCCACTCCTGTGAATGATGACTCTGTCTCGCCAGAAATATAGGGTCATACTTTCCACAGACTGAGCCATCGTGTATACAATGGTCAATGGGAAAATAATTGGAGATTAACGAGAGTTAAGGTTGACATATTTTATTTTATATAAATAAGTAATCCCATTCATTTTTTTGTTATGGTAATGGTAATGTGTAAAATTAGAGACCCTACCCATTAAAAGTTTGGTGAGCTCTGCAATTTACCCAATCCACAGAGTTGTCTTGAATTTAAAGGTGCTAGAACTAGAGTTTTATGTCTGATTGAAATTTGTTTTGTTTAACCGTTTCTCTGTAGGGGCCTGTATGTTCCAGAAACAGCTATCAGCATAGAGCTCTTGCCGTTACAAGGGGATGTGTATATTTTCACAGTGTGCAAAGACTTTAGGTTTCGTGTTTGGTCATCAAAGGTAAGAATTTTTTCGGTTTGGGATACAATTGGTTGTTTATACATTAGGGAAAAAAATGTATTCTGCTTTATTTGTCCTACCATTTTTCTATGTTTTATATTTATAAATAAATTATACATAATAATGTTAATTCTGAAACTTCAAATTTTATCATTAGATGAAGGAGTGCATATTGGTGGAAAACCTACTTGATTATACGAGTGAGGATCTAGACGGTACTACCAACCCTTCAACCCTGAATGGTATTGTTCATACATTGTGCTTTCATTATATCAGACGGTTAAGATCAATAAGCCCCTTGTTTTGTGTGGTTTTAGGTTGCTTTTGGCAGAATGTAAACAAAATAAACACATAAATTTAGAATGAAATTTTGACAACGGATAAGCTTGTTTTACATTTCGATTATCTGTATTGAATAAACTTCCACTTCTCATCTCTGCTTTTTGCAGAATGTAAACAAAATAAATACTTAAATTTAGAATGAAATTTTGAAAACGGATAAGTTTGTGTAAATGTTTTCTTTCTTTCTTTATCCTTTCTTGGTTTACATTTCGAGTATCTGTATTGAATAAACTTCCACTTCTCATCTCTATTTCAACTTCTTTTCTTTGCATCAAGTGAAGTCTCTTGTCTTTACAATATCTTCTATATAACAAATTTGATGAGTACATATCAATGTTTGTCATCAGCATCTGGCCACATCATCAAAAGTGTTCAGGGAGTCCAGAATGCCGGTGTGTGTGTGTGTCTGGCTCTTAACAACAAGACCAGGGTGAGTATTTTAATCATAGGTGCCACTCCTCCGCTCTTCACTAAACCACAGACATGTTATCATCATTATAATTCTGGTTTGTTTTTTTATATTCCACTGTATTATGTAATCACGTTTGAGAATTTCCTCCTTTTTAAAAACTGGCCAATGGCACCTATCTTCAATCTCTTCTGTGTGCGTAGCTGTCAAAGAGGTAGTTAATCATTTTACTTGATACAGTTAACAAATCACAGTGGGCCGATCACCTTCTTGGCCTAATATCTTGATCCAGAGTAAATCCGCCTCATAGAACAGGCCCTACACTGTAATGGTAACAGGGAACTGGATAAGAAAGAAAGAAAGTTCAACAAAACCACATAATGCTCTGCTGCTAAGCAGTGTTGCGGCCAGCTCCATGTCCAGAATTGCTGAAAAAACTCTGGATCAGGTAATAAGGTAAGCAGGTGATCAGCCCACTATGCTCAAACCTTGAATGACACAATGAGCATCCATTTTTAGGGGTTGTCCAAGTTTTGGCCATGATAATATTTACTGTTGCCTTGGTGATAAATCCCTCATTTATAAGAAAACTGAGCAGATTTGGCCACATAAGATGGACTTTGTGATTTGAATTGTATATCATACTTGAGAAAAGAAGTCGTTTTCAGCTTTATTATGTTCTTTAAGGGATGACAGGGCTGGAATAAGAAAGAAAGAAAATCTTTGGGGTTTTCCTTTTGAAATCTATGAAAATGTGACTTTTAAATGACCTTCACTGGCTGCCTGTTGAGAAGAGAATTATTTATAAAATATGTACTCTTGTTTATAAAAGTTTATCCTCTAACAATCTTATTTATATCAAAGATCTCTTGAATGTCTATACTCCATCAAGAAACCTACGTTCAAATGATGATAAGTCAATTTTAATAAAGCCTAAATTAATACGTAAAATTGGAGAACAAGCTTTTGAATTTTCAGCACCCCATTTCTGGAATTCCCTACCGCCAAATGTTAGATGTTCTAATTCTTTATCTCCGTTTAAATCTCGCCTACAAACTCATCTCTTTACATCATGACTTACTGTTTCTTATGTTTTGATGTTTTTAATTGCCTTTTAAAAATTGTCTTTCGTTGCATATTATAACCACCATTGTAATATTGTTTGTTTTTGTCATTTTGCTATTGTAAAGCGCTAAGAGCCTGTATACACGGGGTAAAGCGCTTAGAGCCTGTGTACACGGGGTAAAGCGCTAAGAGCCTGTGTACACGGGGTAAAGCGCTAAGAGCCTGTATACACGGGGTAAAGCGCTATAGAAATGCCATTTATTATTATAATTAAGCCTCGCCATTGAAGCCTGGCTGTCTGAACTGAGGCAACCCATCAAATTTTTAAAAAAAATACTTACGGTGGCAATTACATGTTTTGTACACACATTTTACCAAATTGACCCTTTGCAATTGTGCTTAAAACATTGTTCAAAGAGGCAAACCACTCACATTTGTGACAATTTGGCCGTTTTTGTTTGTTTTTTTTCTTTTAAAAAAATCGCATTTAGCCGTTTAAAAAAAATATGATTTGGCATGATACTGAAAAATATACTGGAAACCCTAGAGTTCCGTGGGTGAGTGCACTACCATTTCGCCAGTCCAAAGGTAATATATAATTTACTGACGCGGAGATGAGATTGGGACGTCCGTAGCTTAGTGGTTAAGTCACTTGACTTTGAACGCGGAGGACCGGGGTTCGAGCCCGCCTTGTGTGTGTTTTTCTTTCTCTGCTGGTCCATTCAGAGTTGTCATGGCTCAGACCTGGACATTCAGGTGGAATATTCTCAAGCTCTTCAGAACCGCCTTTGATATGACCTTCATGTGAAAAAAGGGCGTAAAACTTCAAACGTTGGAACCTTTTATTCGTATACATTAAAAGACAGCAGCGAAGAAATTTAAACGCATGCACACACACAAATTCATTCCTTCCAGATACACAACGTTTTAACAAGGCTGTTTTTTTCAAGGCTAACCATAATAATAATGATGATGATAATAATAACAACACAATATCATTATGGTGGCTATACCATAGATCTCATCAATACAGTCCCACATCAAAGGTACCCGGTGTTAGGTTATATGGTATAGTATAGATTATTGATTCATTCCATTCTAGGTACGTTACTTTATCATTTCTTTGTGTCCAGTGTATCATGTCAAAAGTAACACAGGCAAGGGGACGGAACTGAGTTTGATCTCTTTCTCAAGTCTTCCCATTTCCATCACGGGCTAAAAGAATGTCTAGCGTCTAGCCTGCTGCCGGTTTCTCATTGTTCTTGTCTTCTCGTGTGTCTTCAAACAATTCTTTTAAAATCACGTGCTCGGCTTGCTTCTTGTGAAGTGTATTGTACATTCGATTTTGTGTCTTGGAAATATATTGATCTCTCTCTCTCTCTCTCCCTCTCTCTCTCTCTCTCTCTCTCTCCCTCTCTCTCTCTCTCTCTCTCTCTCTCTCTCT
>JARBEQ010266590.1:0-10145 GCA_030265355.1 Tritonia tetraquetra
CTACTACTACTACTACTACTACTACTACTACTACTACTACTACTACTATTACTACTACTACTACATTTTCAGATGTTCGGTAATGTATTTTTCATTTCTTGTTGTTTATACGCTTAGCAATGCCAGCCTATCGCAACAAGCAAAAGGGGAAGTAGGCTAAGGTGGTTTGGGCACAGGAAAAGGAGGGATTAAGATTATGACGGCCAAAGAGTCTTGAAGATAGAACCGCAGGAAAAACAAAGAGAGGAAGACCGAAAAGCAAATGGATGGACTATAACATCGTAAAAGAAGATTTGAAAGAAAAGCTGGACGAAGACAATAGAATCTATGGACATTTGACATTCAAAATGGCAACCCTTCTAACAGCGTGACAAGCTAAAAGAAAAAGATGTTTCGCAACCGCGGTTGCAGTTGGAAGCGGTTATGATATTTTGCTATTGACTTCTGTTGAAATCAAAAATGTCCGAAACTGTCTAGAGTAGAACTCAAGCACTTTTGAGTGAGAAAAAACTACATCAATCCAAGGAGACAACTTTTATGTTTTTCCTCACTCATTATATAGTGAAATACGTTCAGTTGTTTATCTTATGTATTTATCATCTTTGATATTGTCATAATTTGCGTTCCTACATCATTTCTAGTGTGTTGAGTTGTATTTGTGTATATGGCAAAAGGAAAAAAGGAAGGAATGTATTCTTCATTCTTTTCGATGCCATCAACCTCACCAGTCCAGTCTTCTCCTCGTCGGTTCCATCAGCACTTCCTTATTAACCCCTATCAAATTGCAGACTCCCTAGAAGAAGAACCTAGGGAAATAATACAAAAAAACCGATGGAAATAAAACCGGGGTCTGGGACTAAAACACCGCAAGGAAATTGTGAGAAGAAAGGGAGAAAATAATTAAGCGGGCTGAATGGCGTCCTCGGTCTTTCGTAGACACAGCACGCCATCTTGTATTGTATCACGACACCGAGGACAATGAACTGATTCTGTGCAGAAGATTGATAGAAATAGGACGAGCCGATTTTCCTTTTCACTTACCCTTTTCTTTCAATCACGCTATCACACTCGTCAGCCCGAGACAAGGACGTTAAAGGGATCTAGTTCTAGATCTACCTCGATAGGCTGTAGCCAATCTGCTTGTCAGTCCGCAACGGTCGAAAATAGTGCGGCCAGAAACGTCTGGCTTCAACCTTATCGCAGCCTTGAAAAATGCATTTGCTATGTAGATGATCTTGTTCTCAGGAACGATATCGTCTTGTGGTCTCTGTTTTGCTTCCGTAGCTATTGATAGAAATACGGGTCCCTGTTTTGTTTATGTACTTTTGGTTGTAATGATCATTTTTATAATTCATTACTTTCTGTGTCCACTCATGAACTGCCTGTTTACTTCCGTCCATTTGTTCTATCTATTTAGATGACCATTTATTCACTTCTCGGCCTACCTGAATATAGATCTATATTATGTTAACATTTCCTTCAGTCTGTCTTTTTGTCTGTTTACTTGCCTATCTACAGACATGCCAATCTGCTAGTCTGTTCAAAGAAGTAATATGGATTTTAGGACATATAGGCTGTTTTAGAGAGTTATACTAAACTCCATTTGACATTCTAGTTTAATCATGTATATAGGGCAAAACTTAGAAAGACAGATATGGCCTCTGATACATCAATGTTTTTTGGTGATAGTTACTCATTTAAGTAGTAAAAAAGAGGCGAACCATTAGTGATCGATTGTTGAATGATAACCGTTTTGTTGAAACGAGCGATAATCTAAAAACTTAAAACTTTGAAAAAATGTCTCTTGTATTAAATGTGTACTTGCATCAAAGACGAAATAATCATTTCTAGAAAAAAATGCTACCCTCTTTACAAAAAGAGTTAGTAATCCTTTTGAGGACAGTACTGATACCTACTAAAAATGAACAAAAACTATTGTCAGACAATGTGTGTTTAGGTAATTGATATGGCTTTGATGTAAAATTGGTTTCACATAGATTTCTTTTATCAAGCCTGAGCAGTCGAACTCTTCCATTAAAATTCATGAGAGAAAAACAATTGAAGGACATTGTGCCTATATTGAAATCGATGTAAATTGGATTCTGGCTATCTTTTTGCAGTTTGTTTCAAAAGAATACTTCATTATTGTTTTGTCTTAAAAATCCATCCTCAGAGACAAGACACAAAGTGTCTAATCCTTTGATAGTGCAGACCTCCGGATGATGTTGTCTTTAGCGGTTTGTTTGCTATTCAGTGCAATTTGATGTCTTGTTCCTGTTAAGCAAAGATGCGAGGAATATTGTGTTTTAAAATATGTTGTTACTATTAAGCATTCCCTCCCCCTTTTGTTCGATAATGTAATTAATTAATCTTGTCTCTGTTTGTTGTCATCCGGGGTTATAGTTTAGTAGCTCATTTCTCCCGAAGTGTAGAAACGGGCGTGTGCAGCGTTATCAAAGACAATTTATAAATAGAAGATCTATTCCGAAATTGGTTTGAATGACATTGATCCATTGCGAAATGCAGGGAAATAACTCTCATTTTCCCAACATTCACTCATAAAGGACGTCATGTAATAAGTGTTTCTTGATTACTTCCCAGTAATTTATTTTCTCCGCAATATAAAGAGGACAGAACCCTAAGTAGACGGTCTTCACATGTCTTAAGACGTAATCTCGTGGTATTAAAATATTTTGCACTATATATCCAGAAAGTACTCACATGAAACAAGTATAAAGAAAACGATATTACTGAACCAAGATAACCCTTCCTCTCTTATGGCCCCGGGGACTAGGCATATCTTCTCTTCTTTTAAATTCACCATGTGAGCAATTATATATATCGTTTATAAAGTTACCTATAACCAGTGCGGGTTTATTAAAAGAAGGTGAATCCAAATTTGGGTCGGTAATGTTGTACCTACTTATCAATAACGAGGATGGAGAACTAGGGACAGAAGCACTATCGGATGCCTGGAGGACTTTTGCTGCATTAAAAGTTTTACAAAAGAGACACACATTCATATCTTAGAGATCCAGAAAGTGTTATCGTAGCAGTAGTACTTGTTGTAGTGTTGGTGGTGATGGTCGTAGCAGTAGTACTTGTTGTAGTGTTGGTGGTGATGGTCGTAGCAGTAGTAGTTGTTGTTGTGGTGGTGGTAGTGATGGTGGTAGCGGTAATATCAGTAGCAGACGTAACGTATCATCGTCGTTGTAATTGTAGTAGTATAATTATCCTCATTCTTTCTGTATCATTAACCTCTAGTACCTTTCGGTGTACCGTTATTATCACTATCAGCATCATCATTTTCATTATCATCATCTTCGGTGGTATTAGTATCATTGTTGTTGATGTTGTTGTTAGTCTTCTTCTTCTTCTTCTTCTTCTTCTTCTTCTTATTATTATTATTATTATTATTATTATTATTATTCTTATTATTATTCTACTACTACTACTTCTTCTTCCTCCTCCTCTTCATCTTCTTCGTAGCATTATGATTACCATCATCATCATTATGGGCCTCATGTGGCAAAATCTGCTCAGTTATAGCTGAGGGGTTTCTTAGCAAGACAACAGTAAATATTGTTATGTCCCAATCTTGAGCAACACCTAAGATGTGACGCTCATTGTGCCGTTCAAGATCCAGGGTACCATGGGCTGATCACCTGCTTGCCTTATCTACATGATCCAGAGATTTTTTTCAGTACTGTGTTCAGCAATGCTGAACATGTAACTGGCCGCAACACTCCTTAGGGTTATAATGCGGTTTGGATAACAAAACAAAACATCATCATCATCGTCGTCGTCGTCGTCGTTATTATAATCTTTTTATTTTCAATGTATTCATTATATTTCTTTCAGTGTTATTCGCTTTGCACACAATCATTCCATCATGGGTGTGTGTTCAAAGCAAATATTTGTCCTGTATCTTCTAAAAATTAAATCGCCATCCAATAATCGTATTTTCTTCCAATTTCTTCCTGTTTCCACCTAATTAACTATCCTTTCCACACAAAAATGGCGAGACAAGAAGATGACAAACAATTGGCTGTGTTCAAATAAGAGGAGAATAAGTGGTTTTGGACAATGAACATCGAATGCCGAACAATAATATAATTCATAGTCTATTCAATACGCCTAGTATTTGAACAATCTTTACATTCTCTCGGGTATGTGCCAAATTAAAAATTCAATAACATACGTACAGTGCACGTAAAGAAACAGCCAAAAGAATACATATGTCTGTAATGTCGCTTTGTACCAAATGAATATTGAATTATTTGTATTTCCTTAACCCGTACGTAGACAATGTCATACCGAAACACGTCCATCAACAGAGTAGTGTGATGCTCCTCTCGATCAATTTGTTTCTTTCATTCCAAGCATCAAAGCAATCTTTTGTACCCTCACATTGATCACCGTGGAGGTGACGCGGTGCGATTGTAATTATATTAATTATTCTATTGTGTTTACTATTGATCTACCAAGGTAGTCAATTGGGAGGGGACAATAACCAATATCATACATTTGTGTACCCTAGTCTTCATGAACTAAAATATCTTGAACTTTAATGAACCAACGACATGCTATTTAAAAGTATAAAATACAACAAAATCACAGTACGACACAAATAAAAAAAAATAGTTGGCCTCTTCCAGTACAGAGTAAGGTCACGTCAAATTCCTAATGTAGTTTAACGAGTCGATGCGATTCTCCAGAACTTTTAAAACTGAAAGGTTCAGACGGACATCAAATCCAGATGCGAGTTTTGACGCTGTCAGAGATAGATATAATAATACGAGAAAAAAAAACATATAAAAATCAAAATGCCAAACATGAAAACCGTGTGTAATCAACCCACCTATAAATCGACCAATGACCATCTGAGGGGGAAAAGGTGACGTTTTCCAGTAAAAGCCCAGCCCTACTTATTAAAAAGTAGAGTCTCAGCGCATTTGAAATAGTTTAAAAGTATCAATTTTACGCCCCTTATGCTGCTTGAATATGATACATGTAATGATATCAACTCGACATGACGCGACAATGACGTCATGTTACGGGTGTTATCACAATATTATGGTCACCAGAGTATACGGTAGGTAATTAAGATGTCTCCCATTTAATTGTTCTCTCCCTTAAGAAGTAACGACCGTTACACAAGAAACGTATTGTCTATTCACCTGTGCAAACTATCTCACGTGAATTACAATGGGCCTTTGTCTACACCAAACAATAGATACGTGTCAACGGGTTGCGTATATACCGTTAGGCGACTACGCTACAAGCCTTTGTCTATCACGGGTGTCACAATGGACCCTTTGTTAATCAATAGTCAATAGATTAAGATTCACGCCTGTCAGGGGAAAACGAAAACTCTCAGTTGTTACGCGTAATTAGACCAGCGACTTACGCTAAGTCGGGATTGCCAATATAGGCATGCCACGCCGCTTACGACTAAATGCAATTAGCATGGCTCTAGAAAGAATCTTAACACAGATGACAGATAGGAGGAGCTAATGGGAAGAATCTAAGGACCCAGGACTCGCCATCTGACGCCAATGACGGAGAGGCGGGGTTTTCTACCAATTTGATTATACGCTAAGAATTAGCTACTCGGGGCATTGTACAATTAAGCCATTAAGTTAAACATTCGTCTTGTCTATCAGACGATATAGGAACTTAGCTCATGATGGACTAATATTGTTTATTCTAACAAAGTGACTATTCGGACTCAAATCAGCCTATGTGTTTCACCAAGCTTTCCATAGTAATGGGTGGCCAGGTAGCAATTAAAAACATCTGGCAACATCTGTCGTTTTGTTTCGATGCAATCTATGTTAGGTGTAACACCCTGACCATGTTAGGTTTGCAAGATGTTTATGTCTCCTCTCTCCCCTCACCCTACTCCGTATACTGACAAGTAAGGATATGAAATATAAAATCCCCCGATGACAGTTATATTATCTCCTTGCACTCACATAACTCACTTAGAAGCCGACTGCGAATAAATAAAACCTTTTTTCGGACCCGAGTCCTAATAGATAAAAAATCTAATCGGACTCGAGTCCGAATAGTGGTGACCTTATTCTAATGGACTAAATGCGTCACCAGGTGAGATTGCCAGATTCTAAATATGTGTGTGTGCCTATGATGATTGTGTCTGTTTATTATGATTAATCAAGTTCGGTGTCTAACAGTTTGGAATTACCTTGTGAATTAAACTATAATACACGTTGGTATAACGGTAAATGTAATTCTTAACTCAATAGCAATTAAACCACTCACCCTGGTAATGTTAAGGCGTTTCTATGTTTAAGATAACATAAATGAATATATGTACTAACACTAACCTATATTACATTATGACTTAGTGTGCGTATTAAACTTTCATTATGCATGTCGTAACCTTGTATGTAGATTATCAATTAAATCCCTATTTTGCCATATACCATGCCACAACTCTATCAGTCTGCTATACCGCTCACCCTTCCTTGCGCTGTCTTACAAATCTATGGATTCTTAACCACTAGAACTCTGATCAAGAGAGTACTGAAGCTCACATAGAAGATGGAACATCCTAGAGAAACCAGCTAAGTACCCTACCACGCGGAACGGCCGTGTAGCAATTATTGGATGTTTATAAATAAAAGGGAAAATAATAATGTTTCAAACCCAAAAATCTTTAATCTTCTTGGTGTTAGTCTGTGTTAATCTAACGAGCCAATACAGGCACTTTCTATCACTTCTCTTCTATTCGGACCTTATCTCATCCTCTAAATACAAAATGGGTGACGGAACCGTGGAGTAAATATAATAATTATATTATTACCTCGCGGCTCGCGTTACAATACACCTGTTAAGGGAAGGAGTCCATTTCAAATAGGACTTGAATCCGCACAGCCGAAAAAAGACTCTTTGATCAGGCCGGGCGAGTGCTTTACCACTATGCTAAAGAGAAGTCCTCACTGTATTCTTTTAATGAAACCACTGATTATACATATAAATAAGATAAAATGGAATTTGATTTTATCCAGACCAATAAGAAAGTCTATGTTTATAATTTATTCTGAGTATTCAGGGAAATGTGACACTTTCCAATATGGTATATCATCTTTCACCGAGATTCATGGCTGCATTAGTTGATAAAGGAAAATGTCATTAGGTTAAAAGAAATGAATGATAAAAGAAATCAATCAGCTACGGTCCATTAACCTTTCATAACAACATTTTCCAATAGTTTTTATGTTATTTCTCATTTCGTTTTCCTCAGACAAGAAGGAAGTTTTTTTCTGCGTCCTTAACGTAATTAGGTAATGGGGCTGCCTGTTCTGTTAGGGTTCCTTATGGGAATTTGTCTCTGGTTTCTAGCCGTTGACCTTCCAAATATAGGAGATGATTGTACAGCTAGGCTCTTGGTGGCTAATGCTACACAACGAGAGCCATGATAGCCTCGCTCTCAAAACATACAAGAGTGCAGGAGATTTTATCGAGGGCACTGTGGTTGGTATGTTGAGATTTCAAAATATAAAAAAGCATTGAACAAAAAAACCCACGAAGTAAGAAACACAATTACATCATGAATAAACATGGTGCGTCCATTCCATTTTTACGTCACCGATCCCAACCCATTGGTGCTGTTTGGTCTCTCTACCATTTGGCATTTTCTTCTTTCTACTCGTCCGTCTGTTTGGCTAATCGAACATCCAAGGCCTCCTTATTTTCCCACACTCTTTTTCTCCTTCTCTGATTTGCACATAGTGACCCTCTCCTTCAAATTCGAACCAACGGATCGATAAAGAAATGAATAGCGTAATGAAAAACAAACCACTTAAAAACGTCACTCAATCTCATGATTTCGTAATAATATTATTTCAACACAAACATGCAATTGTTTACTTTATTTTTTAAATATGAATACGTAATTTAAACCCGTAATAACCTTGGGACTTAGGAACAGAGGATTAAAGTTGGACTGTGTACAGAATAAATAAAACTGTGTTATCAATGATCTTACTTTTACCCTGTTGTGAAAACACGGAAATACAACTACGGTCTCCAAGGCAATATTATGAATATTTCTATGCCAGATCAGATTGGTTCTGATTACATTATCAACAGATATTTACTTTGATTTTGTAGGATAGATCAACGCATCGCCGGTGAAAAAGGTTATGTAATGGAAAATACGAAGAATCTTTTTCAAGATAAGACATGGACATTAGCAATAAATACAACGCAAATTTTCAATGAAGACTAAACTGCACAAAAAAAGCAAAGAAAAGAACGATTTACAACGGCTTTTGCTCTGAAATGATAATATCTTAAAACAAAAGACAAGGGGGATCAAGAAAATGTGTACGTAAGCACAAAATGAAAGCGATCAGTAGACGTATATAGATAAATAAATACTCGATGGACAAAAGATGTGCAGACTGGGTAAATGGAAAGGGGGAATGAAGTAGAGGATGACACCAGATCGGGAAACAGGAGGCAAAGGCAAGCCGAGAACAGACATGGTTGCATGGAGTATGCGGAAGGATACATCTTGCAATAAGGGAGTCTTTTTAAATTCTGTTTCCCCAACAGATATAAATAGAAGAAGAGGATTGAAATAGAAGGCAGCGTGACCTCTCGGGGTGAGGAACTATTACCAAAAAAATCTTTGTTCAGTATCTTTTTTAGGTTCGACTACCTACTATTCTGAGTCTTTGATGGACACCAATTCGGCAAGCAAGAAAGTCAGTTTAGAATTCCTTAAAAAGCTAAGTAGATTGTTCCTTTTTTTCATTTTTGAGTGCATGAGAGATAAATAAAAGGTAAAATGTTTTCTTATGAACAGTTTAGCATTCTTTAAAAGCATTTTGACGGAAACATTGGTGAGCGTTTTGACTTACTTTCGGTTGATCAGCTGTCCTGATAGATGCAATATGTTCCTTAGTGGATCTTCTGTATTTCCAAAGATACGCCTAACCATGTACATTTCATACATTCCCTCGCACCACAAAACACCGTTCGTTTTACGCACGAAGCCTAACAAAAAGACAAATAACAGTAACAGCGGAAGTAAGTACACAGGAGTAGTGATTTTTATGGACCCAAATTCTACAATTTATAGATCGGAAAAATCCTTTCGCAAGACATCCCTATTGGTGGACGGCACCTACTGAGTATTTGAGGATTAAAACGGAGATTTGTACTTTAAAAAAAAAAGAAAGTTATCAAACAATAATAACCAAAATATCTTAATGACAATATTGTAATAACAGGAAAAAGATTAGCTTGTGATCGACTTTTTAAATATCCTATTTACACATTCAGTTATCTACTTTTTGTGTTCATTTAACATTTTTATTATATTTTTTTAAAAGTCCCATGTCCCATCTATAAATGTTTTAGAAAAAAAGCTTTGTGACCTGATTTTATGTTGAGATTCGGACTTCCGAATATTAGAAGTAACAAAAAAGCGCCATTACCTAAAAAATAAATCCTGACACCATCACCAGAGAGGAAATACCACAATCCCTATGACTGGAGATACGAATGGCGGTAACAGTTGGTAACATGAAACAGATTTAATCATTGATTTTGGTAAATAAGCGATCAAAAAGATGAAACGAAAAATGGAAGACTAAACTAATGATGGAATTTCGTGCAGAAAATAATAAGTTTTTGTTTGACAATGAGGTGGTAGAACATGGGCAGCTGTTCGCATATTGGTCCGGTGACTAAAAGGTATATATTTTGTGTCTTTTAATTTACATCTTTCTAATTTCCTTTTTCAATATTATCATGATACCAATTTTAATTGTCGCTTTTCATATTTTGGCAATGTTATTGGCATACTGCGTTTATATCATCGCATGCACACTGTGTTGTCGCATATCACCTAAAATAGATTATAGTCGTTTGAAAGAAAGGAAGGAAAAGAAGAAAAGAAACAGTCCGCAAAAGAAGACATTTATCTATTCAAGGGTTCGCTTACATTACCGTATAGGAGCCATATCTATGATATTCGGAAATATACCGGAAAAGTCGAGTGACTTAATTTACGAGCAGGATATCTTTCCAATCACAGTGGGTTGATCACCTGCTTGGCTTAATATCTTGATCCAGAGAAATCTAGACTCATTGTGCTGGCCCTACAC